>JAVQJF010070526.1:0-10190 GCA_036023855.1 Gadopsis marmoratus
TGCCCCTGGGCCCCCCCCGCGGCCCCCCAGGCACCCTTATTTTTTTTTTTGTGTTTTTTTTGGTGGCGGGGGGGGCGGGGGAGGCCAAGGGATCTAAATTCAAAACAAGCCAAAAGCCCACAGTGGGAAAACAAAAAGGTTCATGTCGAGTTTGTCCACTATTTAGGCTTAAAGTTGTAGCTGCTTTTAGTTTTCTTCTTGTGCAACTGAACTTTCTTGCAATAAGTAGCACTATGGCATATATATATATATAATATAAATACAAAAAAACGTTTTGCTCATGTTATTACAGCCTGTAGCCAGCTATTTAAACTTTTTCCATTACTTTTAAATAAGCATTTGAACCCTTAAGCATTATTAGCCAGGTATATCGAGCATTATTTTTAGCTAACTATTTTGACTGTTAAACATTACTTTGAACCATCTAGTTAAACTCCATTGCTGTTGGCTGGCCATTTCTCCTATTTCCCACCCTCTTGGCTAACCCTTTCAATACACAGACTTTCAACACTTTATCCGTTACTTTAGCCAATGTTATTACAACCATTTAGCCAACTAGTTTCATCAGCTAACACCAGTTTATGTCGTTTAAATGACTCCACTTTCTCCTGTAAAAATCCTGTACAGCGAAGCAATTCCAACGTCTAAAAAGCGTGAGCACTGAATTATCTCGACGTCAGGGGGGGGTTGGAGGGACACGGACGGTCTACTGTGCATTGTTGGAGCCTGGCTGTTTGCTTTCTGCTACAGAGGCCTCGCTGGGAAAAAAACATGTGACGCGCTGCCCCGTCAAGGCTGTTTATAGGTTCAAAGGGAATCTCACAACAGCACAAATATGTCGCTGGCTCACGCTCCCTCTAGAAGTGAGGTCAGCTACTGCTTTTACCAGTGAGTCACATTGCAAACATGAACTAATCCATTCTACGTAAACATAACAGGGTGTACCTAAACTCTTGTCCTGGCCGGTATGAAGAGACACAAAAGGGGCCGCGGTGATATTGTGACCGCAATACTTCTCATTCTCATGTTACCAGCTGGCCATTTGTCGACAGACTTAACTGCTGCAATAATGTAAAAAAACACGCAGCAGTGGGACAAAGCCGATATAGACCAGCGTTTTGATTCCCGCGCTTAGAGCACTAGTTAGTGATTCGGGGATGATGGCTTCGTCCTCAAAGGTGTGGGAAAGAATAGGGTTTGCCTCCTACTCTCGCACAACATTTGCGTTTCTGTCCTCGCGAAGGGCCAGTTAACCAAACAGGACGGATGACGTTGCATCTTAAACGCCTTGGGGCCAAATTTCCCTTCCAAATGATGAGACCAAACTTGTTTCAGTCCTCGGCGAGCTTGCACCCATCGCCTCCGCCCTCCACGCGCGCCTGTTAACAAGGAACTAGAAATACTTAGGCAGGGTGTGGAGGCACTTTGGCCCCTACAGACGCCGAAACAGGCTGTTAATCACCGCTGCTCGCCGATTTAGATCGGAGACTCCTGATGTGTCGCAAGAATATCCCATAATGTAAGAAACATTCCTGCAGAGTGCGCATGCGCAGACCTGCGACTTTGAATACACAGAAATCAGGTTGTGATGCAAATACTGCCAGAAATCCAAAAGCGGTTGTAAAGTCATAACGTGTCGACTCCACCCGGTGTTTCCTGGCGCTCAACTGTCACTTTCAGCAGGTCAAGACAGGCTGAAAAGCAACCAAATGTTTTGGTTTGCAGGTGGAAATGGTAGAAATGAGGCTGATCGTAATGTGATTTGTAGAAAGTAAATATCCCAAAAATCATATTGGATTCTTTCTAGAAAGTTTAAATAATGAAATGTATATATATATATTTTTTTTTTTTTTCCCCTCCACAGCGTGAGTGTATCTCTATCCATGTTGGTCAGGCTGGCGTCCAGATGGGCAACACCTGCTGGGAGCTGTACTGCCTGGAGCACGGCATCCAGCCGGACGGCCAAATGCCCAGCGACAAGCCCAGGGGCGGCCACGACGACTCCTTCACCACCTTCTTCAGCGAGACCGGCAACGGGAAGTACGTCCCCAGAGCCATCTTTGTCGACCTGGAGCCCACTGTTATCGGTGAGTTTTAGAGGAATCCCTTCAAGGAAAGGGAATATATAGGAATAATATAGGAACGTTTTGAGTGAAACTACAGAAGTTAAGAGCTAAAAAAAAAAAAATGTAACTTTTCTTGCAAAGTTGATTCAGATTTAAGGGAAATTTAGAGAGAAGGAAGATGTAAAGTTTAAAGGAGCTGATAATTACCCACATCAAGTAGTAAGTCCAAGACGAGGGAGGTCATGGCTGCGATGGATTTCAAAGCAATCGTAATTTATATGTTTCAAGCAGTTCAAGTTTGCAAGTTTTATTGTGGCCACGCCCACTTCAGTGAATCGGCCAATCGGCTCTTGAAAGCTCGCTTTACGGGTGTAACTGATAACAAATGACTCATGCAACTGCATGTAGTTTAGATACATTTTAGTTTCGGGGCCCAGGAATTGTGCACAATGACACACCTGCATGGTTTACTGGCACATCTCTGGTCCAAAGCAATGGTGTATGTTGTTGGGTTACATGTGAGGTTTCTCCTGCTATGAAAAAGTCTATTAAGATAAGTGGTTTAGGCTAAGCTCAAACCGTCTTATTAATCTGGGAGACTATCAGTGTTTTGGTTTTTGTTTAATAAAGTGTGCTGGAATGTCTCCAACTCGACCATGTTGATTTTTATTACTTTTTTTTGTCTGTTTCACTTTTAAATCGGTGTTCTCTTAAAAGTCAGGTCTATTTCAAAAAAGCCCAAAATCAAAAGTTCGTCTCGGAGGACTTTACACACCCATAGAACTCTGATACTTGGAGTCTTGATTCAGGAAAAGGCATAAAAAAAGAGATTACACTTCCCCTCACACGGCATTAACATTCTACCAATCATTTTTTTGCCCTCCTTCAGATGAGGTTCGTTCAGGCACGTACCGCCAGCTTTTCCACCCCGAGCAGCTGATCTCAGGAAAGGAGGATGCCGCGAACAACTACGCCCGTGGTCACTACACCGTCGGAAAGGAGCACATTGACTCCGTCCTCGACAGGATCCGCAAACTGGTAAGACAGGCTGCAGAGGAGAGCACGGGGGTTTATTTTAATTTTAATTTTTTTCTTTAAGTCACTTTTGATGAGAGGAGGGTCTTTACTGCGTTTTCACAACATCCAGAAGATGTCATGCCGTCTGAAGTGCAGAGAACCATGTCGGCTGTTGGTTTTTAGAGTATGGGGTGATTGCTGTTGTGAGATGAAAAATAACCCTAACCCTTTAAAAAACAAAAACAGGAATTCCTATTCTTTCAACGAGCAGTGTAGTGTTTGGATAGTCCTCTTTCTTTAACCCATTCTTAAATGGTAAATTCTACCTTTCTTGTTCAGTCTGACCAGTGCACCGGGCTACAAGGTTTCCTGGTCTTCCACTCCTTCGGAGGTGGAACCGGCTCGGGCTTCACCTCTCTGTTGATGGAGCGCCTCTCAGTAGACTTTGGCAAGAAGTCCAAACTGGAGTTTGCCATCTACCCAGCTCCTCAGGTGTCCACAGCTGTGGTGGAGCCCTACAACGCCATCCTGACCACCCACACCACCCTGGAGCACTCCGACTGCGCCTTCATGGTGGACAACGAGGCCATCTACGACATCTGCCGCAGGAACCTGGACATCGAGCGCCCCTCGTACACCAACCTGAATCGCCTCATCAGCCAGATCGTCTCCTCCATCACCGCCTCTCTGCGCTTCGACGGCGCCTTGAACGTGGACCTGACAGAGTTCCAGACCAACTTGGTGCCCTACCCTCGTATCCACTTCCCTCTTGCCACCTACGCCCCGGTAATCTCCGCAGAGAAGGCCTACCATGAGCAGCTCACTGTGGCCGAGATCACCAACGCCTGCTTCGAGCCAGCCAATCAGATGGTGAAATGCGACCCTCGTCATGGCAAGTACATGGCCTGCTGCCTGCTGTACCGTGGCGACGTGGTGCCCAAAGACGTCAACGTGGCTATCGGCAACATCAAAACGAAGCGCAGCATCCAGTTTGTGGACTGGTGTCCCACCGGCTTCAAGGTGGGCATCAACTACCAGCCTCCCACTGTGGTTCCCGGAGGAGACCTGGCCAAGGTGCAGAGGGCCGTGTGCATGCTGAGCAACACCACCGCCATCGCCGAGGCCTGGGCTCGTCTCGACCACAAGTTCGACCTGATGTACGCCAAGAGGGCCTTCGTCCACTGGTACGTCGGGGAGGGGATGGAGGAGGGCGAGTTCTCCGAGGCCAGGGAGGACATGGCTGCCCTGGAGAAGGACTACGAAGAGGTCGGCGTCGACTCGTACGAAGAGGATGAAGAGGGGGAGGAGTATTAAAAAGCGCTGTAATAAGGGAAGGGTAAAGTCTTGTCAGAATGTAACAGTTAAGAAGTGATTTTAGTGATTTCAGTGTTACTGTGCAGTTTAACGACTGATATGTAGACCATTAATAAACACTAATGTTACTGCCAAGCAGCAATTTGTCCAAGCTCACTCCCATGGTGTTTCGTGTATTGAAAAATAACTCTCCAATGAGAGAGAATGTTCCATTTTATCTCTTTTTTTTTTTTTAAATAAAGCTGTTTACACCTACCTCTCTTCATCAGAGTGCACTAGTGAACAGAAATCCATTAGAGGTATTAATTTACAATTCTTGTTCAATGAACAGTTCAAAACCCAAAAGATATTGTAAGTGTTGTGCGTCACTGCTTGGGTGAGCCGTGGGTGAGCCACCACAAGGTGGCAGTGTGGTGCTACCGTGAGTGGAAGCTCATCCAACAAAACCACACTGCAGAAACATGAAAACAAGCCACCAGACCAGAGATCTGTCAAGGCCACCAGCTTGGCACTGAGGTAGCCAACATGCACAATTTTTAGAAACGCATACACTGTGTGGCCAAAGGTATATGGAAACCATCTGATTGACCAAATAAGCGATGAAATTTGTGTTCTTGTAGGCTGTTTCTCTGCGTAGTACCAATTAAATATGTAGTTATATTATACGTTTAAAATCTATTTGTGTTGCGCTGACTAATTACTTTGAATGCTCCAAGGAAGCCATGGTAAGGCTCGTTTGAAACTAAAGCGGATTTCTCTTCTGCTACAGTATAAAATGTACCAAAGACTATAGATTTTCTGTGCAGAACCACCAGAGACAGACTTATTCGCCGGTTCAGGTCTTAACTCACGGTTTCTGAAGCTGCTGCTGGACTTTTGCCTCCCTTCCTTGGTGGATGTGGCCTCCGTATTGGCTCTGTAATTGCTTTGATGTAATTAAGGCTCAATTTGAGCAGAGTCTTGGCAGTGTGGACAGGGGATTTATAGAGGTCATAAAGGACAGAGAGAAAGATAAATGTTGTTTCTGTCCTATTTCATGAGTGCTCCTGTTACGCTGGCAAGTTTCTCTGCTACTTTTTGGGCTCAGTAGGGGTGTAAAAAGAACATGACGGTGAGAATTTCAGACTGCTGGAAATTAAAAGGTGCCGATATCAGTGTATAGCCATAGGTGGAGTTGGTGGGAAAAGGCTCTTTTCTTTGAGGGCGCTATAATGAAACAAAGATTGTCCCGAGAGAACCAAAACATACATGGACATTACGTCTGGGGTAAAGTCAACAGCTTGATAAATACTATATGGGAGGTTTGGGTGGTGGGGGAAGTATTTGGATTCAGAAGTAAAAGTAAAAGTATTAATATCACGCTGTAGCAATTTCTTGTTTGACTTGTAAAAAGCAAGACAAACGTGAGAAATCACAATTAACCAAATGTGAGACTTCAAATGCCTTGTTAAATAGTCCATGCCTCAATATAATTTAGTTTCCTTTCATTTAAGACAATGAAAAGCTGTTCAGAACTGTTCAGAAGCTGGAACCCGTGAAATGGTTGATCATAATTTAAAAGATGTTCCTATGTTTGCTTTGTAAAATTGTAATTTGTAAAGTTGTTAAAGCTGCCAAATCAACGTAGTGGAGTAAAAAGTGCAACATTTCTTTTTGAAATGTGGCAGAGCAGAAGTACAGTACTGATACTTCAAATTTGAAGTTAAGTACAGAACTTCAGGAAATGTGGACCAAGAATAGGATTATAATAGAATATAATTTTCTTTAATAATGTGAAAGGAGCCATTCTGCATAAGGGGTACTTTTTGCTCATAATACTTTTGTACTTTTACATAAGTAACACGTGGAATTCAAGACCTCTGGCTGCTCGTAATGGAGCATAACCGTGGTAACTCTACTTTTAGTTAAGTAAAAGATCTGAGTAGACACAAAGGAACAACCACGTCTTAATTCTCCAGGATTAAAAGACGACTCACAAGGGCTCGTTCATTAATCTTTAATATTGAAACAGCCAAAAAAAATACAGTAAGCTTTTCTTTATCCCCTCACCCACAATGCCCCCCCCCCTCAGCCCAGAAGAAAAAAAAAAGAATTCAAGTTAAACTCACAGTACCAACGCGAATACAAACAATAACCATGACTTCACATACTGTTTGTTAAACTGGGCTGAAAATGTGCCGTCGATTGTTACAAAGCAGACCGTTCAGCAGACTGCGTCATCAGCCGCTCAGTCCGAGACGCAGAGAGCTCCATGTCTCATCTGTAAGTGAATTAATGAGCTGTATCCAAGGCTACCAAACACGTTCACATGGCAACCAATAGCCATGCGTTGGGGGGGGGGGGTTTATCACAATTTATTATATATTTTCTTCCTTTGGCTCCTCTTCTCCTGAAAGCTAAAACAGCATGGAGGACGTTCGTCGCTGTGATTAATGGCACTCGTGCAGTAATTGTCTGAGTCGCTGTCACGCCTGTAATCACAGTGAGGAACGCTCTCAGGCACTGTGTTGCCGTAACACTTAGGATGCCTTTTATTGCAATGCTTTATGGATAACGCTATAACCTGGCAGTGTTTCCAGAGCGCTTGGTGCGGTGAAAGAATAAACTTTAAGCGCAACCTCTAGATACATTGAAATGAATAAATTACGACATAAGTTTTAATCCAAGCATACGAGGCCAGAACAATTAGCACATTTTGCCATCCAAGGAGTCAAAGGAACATTAAATGGTGTAAAGCCATTCTGGCGGCCGGTAAAAAATATAAAAACATAGAAAATTAAATAGCAAATAGTAGCCTGTAACTATCAAAACATGAAATTACATTTGCACAAGAGGAGGCCATTACAACAGAAATTTAACGCAGACGTTCTTGTGACAAGGTTCCACTGAAACTGTGACACACCTGCTGCAGATTTTCTCCAAGAAAAAGGTTTTATATATAAATATAAAAGGCCAGACTAAAAGTTGCAAAGTTTTGTCTCATCACTGCTTTTCATCAACAATCTCATTAAGCAGGTAGGCGGTGACCTTTTTGTGCTACTGGACAACGGAAAATGAACTCATTGCCCCTTCAAGCTAAATCGTTAAAAAAAAAAGTTCGTTTTAGTTCTTTGTCAAATGCAAAGGCTTTGAACGAAATGATAAATATCTGCGTTTAGAATGAAATAAATCTCAGTCGAAACACTGACACTGACAAGGAGACGTAATAAACAAAGATCCTACCACATAAGGTACTGTACATCTGTTGAGCGCCATTGCTGTCTAATTAAGAGCAGGATGACTTGAACACGTCGGCAACCATATTAGGAACACAGTCAAGCCACTCCACACCAATATACAACATGACATAAACAGGTTTTCCTATTGAGGCTTTCTTACGATGAGCCGACCGCGTCTGCTTCGTGATTGGTTACAAATGTTGCACTGCGCTTCCCTGCGCAAGTTGAGCACGCGCCAATGAAGCCCTAAGTCTCTAGACATGAGAAACGTTGATATTTGGCAATGAAAGTATAGTATAGGGCAAACGACAGCGCCACAAGAGACACAATATGGCACAAGAATGTGTTTCGTTACACTTTAAAACAAATGTGTTATGCTAATACTTATTTGAGTCCAAGTTTGCTAAAAGCTGCTGCTATCGCACACGCAACAGAACATAAAAAAACGTCCCTGTCGAGGATGGGATAGTGTCCACGCGAACCCGGCGTTTCAGAATCTGTGCTGATTTCACAACATTTCGTGGAGGCTGCGCCGATGGAAGCATGTCGTGGTCACCAATGGCGTCAGAAGGACTCATTTTATCACATCCTCCTACCAAACGTCCCCCACATGTTGTAGAATTTAAAGAACCTTCCTGTGACACAAAAACGAAGCATTCTCTCTGCTCTGTCAGAGAGAGAGAGAGAGAGGCAATGCTTCAGCCTCTCTGATAGACCTCTATTAGACTGTTTGCTACGCATCATGATACTTGACAGTTTTATTCTACTGGAGGTGATGAGCGACACAAACTAGTCTGATATGTCGAGAAGAAGCTTGTTCTGTCCATCAAATGCTGCGCTACAGGTATAAAACACACACACACACACACACACACAGTCATGTCTACCAGACGCACACACACACACACACACACACCTTTAAACACACAAACTCGGTCCAGCAGTAACCACGTTCCCTCTCACTCGTCGTCCCGTTGTTGTTGGTCGAGTAATGATGACACGTCGAGCAGACATCCTCTAAAATAACCAATTAGGGAGTGAGTCAGCTGAATCCAGCTGCGCCTTGACAGGAAGTGTCCCTCGTCTGGGTAGATCTGTCCCAAAGGGAAAAAACACGAGAGGTGCATGAGTAAAGATAGAGAAAAAACACACTCAGCCGCCTGTTTCTGACCTTGCCTCCACTCAAGGTCCACTTACTTGCTTTTTTTTTTTTTTGTCCTGGAGATATTGACCGTATCACACGGCCTCCATCAGCATATGAAGTTTGCTCAGTTGCCATTAAGCTGTAGGCGTTCAGCGGACAGAATGTCTTTAAACGCACGGCTTTGACACCTGCAGTTCCATGACAACTTGAGCACATTTTTATCTGCAGGGGAAGACCACGTGATGCGGTCAATACGTAAGCGGATTCCGAGCGGAGATTTTGTTTGATAAATTCATGCCAGCGGCAGGTTTGTGTGTTGAAACAGTGTTACGGCCTTCAATTGCAAGACGCGTCATACGCCGTGTCCTTGTGAAATCTGCCTTTTAGTCCGTCTCCAGCCCCAGATGACGTGGCGTTTTTTTCAAGAATGAGATGTATTCTGTTTAAGAGCGTAGTATTTACCTGCATGGTATAGTTGGCTCCGATCTTTATTAAGTGTTTGATGAGCTCCGCCGAGTGCTGAAAGTGAACGTTTGCTGTGGAGAAAAAACAAGCCGTGCAAACAAGTGCCGACGGGGTTAATGCCACCGCTGGATAAAAGCACCCGGCTGTCGTCAAGGTCAAGTTCTGACGCTCTGCATCATAGAGAGGCTCGTATTAAAAGGACACCGTCACCAGCTGAAAAGACTCACGCCAGCCTTTAATAACACACAGTACATTTTACGGAGAAAATTACATCTGGCTTTGTCTCGATTTGGATTTTGAATGAAAGCTATGATATGAGGAGAACAGAGGAAATGTGCGTACCGTCAGCAGTGCCGTGAGCCAGAAACAGGGTTCCTCCCTGCAGACCTTTCATGTTGGGCAGGACTTTGGATACCTGGACACACAGATCAATTGCAATGACTAAATGATGTGTCAGTGCATTGTATTTTATAACCTTATAAAGAGAGTTTGATGAGAAGATTGATACCACTCTCATGTCTGTACGATACTTCAGCCATCTGCCGATTAGCTTAGCTTATCACAAAGACTGGAAACCGGGGGGGTAATTAACACTTTAAATCTCATTTGCTTATAGCCATGCAAAAACTTAAATGTTAAAAAACGTGATAGTTTGCTGTTTTAAGGGGAGTTATGCTGCAAACTATTACTTGGCCAGGACCAGTTGCCAGTTGCCAGGCAACCAGCAGAGACTCCAGGAAGTTATAGGTCCCGGGCCAAGAAATAGTCCCACACACATCCCCCCCCCCCCCCATTGAAATGAGGGATTGACATTTTTACAATTTGACTTTTACCCTGTGAATTTCAACTTCAACTCTGGACAGAGTCAGGCTAGCCGTTCCCCCCCCCCCCGTTTCTAGTCTTTCTGCTAAGCTAAGCCAACCGGCTGCAGCTTCATATGTTTTATGGCATTCTATTGTGTTAAGC
>JAVQJF010070547.1:0-48382 GCA_036023855.1 Gadopsis marmoratus
GTTCTTTGCATCCTTCGTCATTGGCCTTTATGTGTTTTGGGACTCTGTGACTGGTTCCATAAAAAGATGGGAGGACAGACGCAGTATACAGTGGAGAGACGGGAAGCAGTTAGATCGCATAATTCTTTGGAATGTTGCTTCAATTCAATGGTGCGTATTTAAAAAAAAGAAAAAAAAGATGATGAATGGGGCCACAGAGGAACATACAGCGATCAGCTGTAACATCCAGACAGCATCGACACCCTGAGTGTCCCCGTATGCAACAACCTGTGATGCTCTGTGTGTTCTGACAGCTTTCTAACAGAACCAGCATCAACTGTTTCAGCAGTTTGAGCTACAGGAGCTCTTCTGTTGGATCGGACCACACGGTCCAGCCTTCGCTCCCCACAACCATCAATGAGCCTCGGCCGTCCATGACCCTGTCTCCGGTTCAGCCGTTCTCCTTCCTTGGACCACCTTCTGGTAGGTCCTGACCCCTGCAGACCAGAACACCCCACAAGAGCTGCAGTGTTGGAGATGCTCTGACCCAGTCGTCCAGCCATCACAGTCTGGTTCCTTGTCAAAGTCGCTCATCTTTCTCAAACCACTTTAACAAACAGAAGAGACGGTTTAAGACGCTTGCCAGTAGCCGCACCGACTGCTTCCCCTGTCAGCTGATGTTGGAAAGCCAGTATCTCAATCCTGTTGTTATCTCATCTTCCTTCCCTGGTAGCTTATCTTGATTTGCTAGTCCACTAATGTTGTTTGCCTGCCTTGTTAGGTGCACAGAATAGCAAGCCATCAGGCTAGAATTATGCTTTCACATAGCCAAGCTCCCCCCGAAATAGGCACCAAAAACTTAATAGGCAAATACCCTCAAAGAGAAACTGGTTTTATGGCCCAAAATCACCAAAACGTGAATGGACAGAGTCTACAGTCAAATGCAGTTTTCCCTAAAGAAAGTCTCTTTAGAGAAATAACAATGTCATTTAAACTGTAATTTTTCACCACTGTCAAACAACAGCGCACTGTTATTAGACATAATGCCTTACATATTAGTACGTGCCATCTAGAATCCAGATTTTCCTTACACCAGTGCCCAGTTTGACAGGGACGTTTAAGTGGCAAAGTCATATTTCTCCCACAACTATCAAACATTTTGTTAGCCTTTGTGTCTGTCATCCAAATGACCTTTCAAGATAATTAGATTTATTCGGAATGGCCATTACTGTTATGTCAATAAAAGAAAGGAATCCCAGCACAGCACCCATTTCTCCACTATACGTCTAGCACGGCTTGTAATGGGAGTCAATTATTAAACTCAGAATCAAAAGGTAAGCTGTATAGGAATTTTCTTTAAGTTAAGGTGTTACATGTGCAGCTTCCTGCTGTTTGATAATTAAGTGTTGATGGTGTGTCTGTTAAAAGCAGGACCTTGTAATATAATGTTAATCATTGTTAAACTGCAATCACGGCTCCTTTCTTCTCTGACGTTTTATCAAAATGTCAGAATAAACTACACTTGTTCAGACCGACGTGACACGATGAGCAGCAGTTGGAACTGGCTTCTGGTAAGTGTGTTTCAACTATTTATATTGCCAATCTATTGCTACATTGTCATTGTAATCAGAGTGGGAGTTAATTTCAACTAATGGGCCCTACTTTCCTGGAGTGGACAAGGCAATCAGAATACAAAATATACCACAATTCTCACGCGGCATCCTCAACCTGACACAGCTGCTAATGATCACCGCACTTTTATATTTATGACAGCCAGCATCTAAACTGGGATAAATCCATAAAAGCAGGTTGCCGGAAAGATAGATGTTTCTGTCAATGTTTACTGTGTCCCTCTGATGTGCTATCAAATGCGATGGCAGATGCCGGAGCAGACTGCAAAGCAAGCACCGTCACAGCGACGTGGCACCGTCGACGTGGCAGTGCCTCACAAGGGCAATAAACTTTAAACTAGATGCGTGTCAGTTCAGTGACACAACCGCATGTTGGGAGGATGGGCACCTTAAATATTTAACAATTAAATAAGCTTTTAAAAAGTAAAAAACATCAAAAATGGCCAAGGTACATTGCATTTCCCCAGGGTTTGCAGAGTGTTAATGCATGTGGGGCCGTTGCATTAGCTTGTCTCTCTGCTTGTTTTTAGTGGGAAAACTATGACACTGTCTCACCCAATGTCAGCTGGGATTGGCTCCAGCCCCCCAGCAACCCTCTGTGGATAAGCGGCATAGAGAATGAATGAATCATGACACTGAAGAGAAATATGAAAGGAATAAACTGCATGCGTGCTGCTAAGTACACGACACACAGGTATTTTACGTTGTAGATATTAAAGCTGGATGAAGATAGTTTAAACGTGTTGTTGTTGCAGTTCAATATATAAGTGTGTCACAACGCCCACTACCTGTTTCTGAGGGCACACGAGTAGGCCACTTAAATGCTGCCTTAAACAGCGTACAGTCGTGTTAAGTGGATATTCAGTTTCAAATAATAAATCGACCACATGGGAGCACTTGAAAATGCACAACATTGTATTCGCATCAACCACACGGGGGTGTGTGATTGTCCGGCGACATGTCTCACATTCGAGTGTTTGCGGCAATATGGTGATTCAAGGAAACAGGAAACGCTCCCCGGGCCACGACAGGTGTCATGGTTGTGATAAACGTTAATCTTTTTGCGAGCGGAAAAATAAATCGAACTCAAGCAAATACCGTCACTGCTCCGAGCAGGAAACAGATGCAACGCTTTTTGGTACATTGCGTTTCAAAGCCCATTGTGAGGCACCGTAAAAAAAAAAAAGATTTCTTTTACTACCGAACAATCACCAAAAAAAATAAAAAAACACCTCCAGAATGACCCAAAATTTGTAAGACCAACTGTGAAAAGACATCCATCCCACCCAATACAATGTGTGTCAAGGAAATTGCTGTGTTAAGGACGTCTTACACGTGTGAGACTTTAAAAACAAACCAAAAAATAAAAAATAAAAGCCAGAATCTTGCAGACCTTGGGAAGAGTATTGCGTGCTCATTCAAAACACAAGGCTGTCGTTTTAGCAGAAAATAATGTGTGAGGACAACAGGTTTAATGCCTGTCTATATCAGTTTGAGTACCTCCGTGACTCAAAGGGAAATTGGAACAATACTGAAGTAAACAAGCATCGATCTTCCAATAAATATCTTTCCTGAGTCATGCTGGAGAGCAACAGATATTAATTGCTAGCCTGCTAAACATAAAAACAAGGAGCAAGCCAGTGGAGCACGGCTGGATTTCGGATATATATGTGTGGGTGTACACACGCGGCATATGAATAAAACTGTTTTGAGCAGAATTCTTCCATCCAGGTAGGTCAGAGATTGAGACTGACCGGAGAGTTGTTTTTGTCCCGGCGGGTTGGGAAAAACTCCCAGTAACAGACCATCACACAGCTGCAGACGCCTGAGGCAAACCTTTCCTCCTCACCCCCGGACCTCCTCACTTCAAAACTGGGGCATAACTTTCTACACCGCCACAGATCCATCAGATATGACAGAGTGAGGACAACATTGAACTTCTTTATCTGTTCTCTTCACAGCATATGCAGTGAGTGTTGGTGAAACTTTACAGCACACTTGCACCGTTACAGTCTACTTACCGTACCGCGATGAAGGAAGCCCCCACACAGAATCGGCAACGTCGGCTGTCACATTTTCTTGATATGCTTACTGTGAGAATAACTACTGTAGAAATTAGTCATGTTCTCCGGTTTTTACTAAATTTGTTTTTCACCATGAGTAAAACTGGCTATTTTGACAGAGGCTAATCTACAACGCAATGCAACTATGACAACACATCGGTGAGCATGTTCCTTCATTACCACAAAACAAACACACTGCAGTGGGTTTTGAGTGAATCCCACATGCACCGTCCTGCTGCCAGAAATACTCACGCTCCAAACGTGGGCCAGGTATGGACGTTGGAAAGCTTTGAGAGAAATACTAAGACATTGATGGCTTTGGTCTTTTCATTGGTTTTAGTCACAGTGATAGAAATACAGAATTAAACCAGCTTTGTCCTCCAAGCTAAACATCTCAAGTACAATTGAGTCTATAGGGGAATAAATGCATTCTTACCACCACGCGTGCATTTTACTCATCTAACATTTTATCAATACCTCAAAGAGCATCTAAGTAGCATGAATTAGCACCAAGAAAACACACATGCTGCAGAAAAACACTTTGCCTAGACACGTAAACAAGTCAATCACACGTCAGTCCCTTCTGCAAAAACGCAAGTCTTTAACAGCCAATACTGCTTGCGGCTGTGACTGTGGGATGCAGGGTGTGGGCAAAGAGCCTTGTGTTAGGAATATCCAGAGGTCCAGAGTAGAGGCTCACAGTGCCTTGTGGGTGAGGAGCATGCCTTTGTTGCCGATTCTGTGAGATGCAGCAAGGCCAGTGGAGGTTTCTGAGCAGTGGAGTGATTGTGAAAGTAAAATTGAAATACGCAACAGCTACATTCTGCAAAAGGACGAAACTTCATATCAGGCCACCGCAACAGGATTTTATGGGTGATGTTAAGGTAACGTCTTATGTGTATGTTTAGCACGAAATACTATGCGGATGCACACATACTCCAACAATACTGTTACACACATTCACATCCCATCTGTTGTTGTTGAGATGGGATGTGAATGTGCAGCCAGGCTTTGGGACATTGTGCAATAACGTGATTGTACAGAGGGCCAAAAAGATAAAATAAGTCCAGGGCAGTATGCACAGTAAGCCATCGGAAGAGATCTCAATTTCCTGTTCAAAAGCTTTTATTTATACCTACACAATCGGCATTGTAGTTTTAGCCATCGTGAATGTGTTATGTAATGCTGCCATTTTTCTATTCTTCTCCAGCCAACGACAGGGCAGGGAGTTTAGTGTGCTCTATTTATCAGTTGTATAACACTGACCTATGGTACCGGCGGAAGAGGGGGATGAGGAAAGATGAGAGTTCCAGTGGCCAAAATGTCTCTCAATATGTCCAGTATTGAAAGTAAGTAGGTGGTTACATACATTGGCAACCCTGTCTCCTTTACATTCATATAATAATAATTTTGTTTTCGTCGGAAATGTAACTGCTGCCTTGATTACGTTCACAAGCAACATATTAGCCAGGAAAGGCAAATGACTTTGACATACCACACATACTTTAATATTATTACTATATTATAGTAATTTCGGGCATAAAATGGTATGTTAACCGATGTTTGTATTTCAAACTTTAAATATTGCAAATATTATGAATCAAGTGCAGAAGCTGACGTAATTGACCATATGGTTCGATCTGGGACTCAGACCTGCATTGAATCTGTTGTAAAAAGGTTTTATATGGACGTTAATGGAAGCTGCCAAGTATTACTATTAATCAAATGCTATTATAGTAAATATAACATACAGGTTATTTAATCATCGTTATGAACTTCAAGGTGTACATTCCATGCAGTGTAGCCAAGAGCTCATGCTGTTGTTTTGATATAAGCCACGGGCTCACAAACAATCGAGTGATCTGTACTTTGAAATCAAGCGCAAATGGAAATCTCCGGCAGCGGGGACATGAACTGCTCCACCACGAGACCGTGAAGAACACCTCCGGTTTCTTCTTAGCTGAGGAATCAGAGGATAGGCAGATGGCGTGGGAAGTACTGAGATCAGCAAACTCCTGTGCGTACTGGAACGGTAAACAAGACTTACTAAACACTAGATGCCAAAATCCCATCGTTTCTCTCTTGCAAAGCCCGTCAGTTATAGTACGTTGAAGCCATTTACCATCTACAGTGTGGTGTTGGCTCATCACGACATAATGTCTGATTCCTTTTATCAACATTTAACCGAAGAAGTCACTGTTGCATGAACTAGTTTCCGCGCATGTCAGAAAATTTGCTTTCCGTTTCGCGTATGTAAAATCCAGTACTTTAGGTCTGTATTAGGAACAGCATATTATGTGTCTTATATTCATCATCTGTTATGTAGTTACCGAAATAGAATCCACAACACAGCAGGTTGCAAAGGTTTCTAACTGTGCATATTGATGAGGTATGGAGGAGGATGTCTATATCAAGAAAATGAGAAATAAGGAGCACTGAGCTCTGAAATTCCTCATTGAAAAGAACAGATGAAAACATCTCAGGCATTTGTTGTTTGCCTTTGATTAATTCAGAGCTATGCGGGCGCATAGGTTGACTTCATTGAGATGCAGCGCTATCCAAAGAGTAAAACAAATAATGTAGGTAATGATTAGGAATTTTTCACGCCCGACATTTTTGAATAAACCATACAAATGAACACTGGTTCGCCTGGGGGTAAGCCAGAGGAGCAGCGTACCAAAGTTGCTCTGTAACACAGAGGGGTGGGCTGTGTTTACAGAGGGCTTCAGGTCATTTAATGCCTCCTCTGGTAGCCATATTGGGGGGCCTCAGCGCTTGAACAGCGCCGAGGAGCATTAAGTGATTTTTCTATGGATTTTCCCCAACTGTTCTTTCCTCACTCTAGGAAAAACCTGATGTGACTGCGTGTATTGAGGTTGCATTGTCGCCTCAGCATACGCTTTCATTTTAAAGATTATTTGACACATTAAGCCACTTTCTTTGTCACTGGAAATTAACTCGTCCACCTGCAGAGCTATCCAGCAACACAGTGGCCAAATCGTTGCAGAATCTCTTCCTTCATCTTCCAGTAGAATAATCTTAAATTTGACTCACTAACCCGGCTAACAGCATTCATTTCCACAAGGCGCAGCCACTAATGTGAACAGCAGAACCTTCAAGACCTGAACACAATGGCGGCAAACAATTAATGCTAGTCAAGCAGGCTATCTTGCAGAGCCCACCCCCCTCTTTAACAACTATTTCATGAAATGGATGTGCAATGCTGAGAGCAATATGGGGAGTAACCTGTTGTGACTGAGTAGTGCCAGCATGTTCCCACGTAGCTAAGAGGTCCCTTAGCTCACCAGCCACAGTACTTCGTCGATTAGCCCTGCGAGTCGTCCCTACACCTCTGCTAGATCTCTAGCACCGTCTAGTTTGCGAAGACGCAAGGATGAATTTCGAAATTCGGGAGGTGCGCTTGACTTTTAATCGACCGCGCATTTGCAACGCCACTGCCTCTTTCAAGTTACGGCAGACGAGGGGAGCACTGACTGACATTTGGAATCAGTTCCATTGCCGAATTACCTACCTGTGACAACATGTAACGCGTCTGCGCCACAGCAATCTCCACTTTCCTAGTCTGGCTGCTTTGCAGAGCCATTTCTCCGGTGAGCCACACCCGACGGCACCAAACGCAGTGTGTTGATAACGTGACGCAACTTCCAGCCCTTCTCGAGACTACGACGGTTAATGAGTGTGCAAATGGCAGAGAGGGGGGGGATTAAAGGAATGGTACCTGGCATTAAAGCACATCTAAACGTGGCAGGGAGCTTGTTCCACAGTGGCACGGCAATCAGGGCTGATTTGTGTGACTGAGAGCTAGCGGTAAATGTTGATGGCTCATTTGCTCGTTGATGGATAATTGCAGCTATTAACAACATGACACTGGTCTCACCTTTATTATAAGGCTCTTCTTCACAGTGTTAATCGTTTCCTCTTGTCCGTGTCCCTGCATTCATTATTAGAAATCCTATCCTGTTGCATCCCTTGATGACTATACCTGATGGTATAGCAGTCTGGTAGCGCCATACGTCTTCTTAAGCTGTCGAAGAATCCTGCAGGTTTTTTTTTTTAATGGAGCTCAAGGACACGGGAAAAACAAAAATGCATTGTGGTGAAGAAAAATCTTGCCTTAACTAAATGTATTCTTCTCTGTTAATCTATTTTTGTCTATTACAGAGGGAGCATTTTTTACAGCAGCACCTACATTTGAGATTGGAAATTACTGGGGACAGAAAATGAAGCAGAGATGGAGCAAATATAAGCACATAATGCCTCTATGCTTCCTCTGGTCCCTGCAGGCAGCAGAATGAATTAATACAATATACCTTATTGTGCTTTGAAGCTTAAACTATGAATTTCCACCTTAAGGTCTGCCTCCTCCACCCATGGGACGCGTGGCCACATAAACTTCACAGTGTTACATAAATATGTTTTATAATGAATATTCTAATGTTCCTGGCTTTGTTTTATATTCAATGGGGGGGTCAGTGTTACCCATTTTTCAAAGAGAAGGAATTTAGTTAATTAGCTCTGGCCCTTTTGTTACACACTCATTAAAATGAATTCAAACTTTATTTTATTTGCATACCTCGTTAGGACTATACAAACACATACACAAAGAATCAAATTCATATTGCGGTTGATTAATAAGCGACCCAGGGCGGGAAGCAAATGACTGGCTTTTCCTCGTCATTTGAAGACGCTGTGCGGGAAATTACTTGCTTCTTGGGCACAGATCCAAGTCTGTGTCGCATCGGAGGTGAATGTGCTAAATCACATTGCTTGTTGACAAAGATGGGCTGCGTCAGACCTGCGTTTGATATGCGGCGGTGACAGAACTCCAAAGCTACTCTGGGACATCTTGAATAACTTGGCTTTCTAAATATGCCGAGTCAGCGCGGAGGTGCACTCTCACCTGCAAGGAGATTTTCTTCTTTGTTTTATAAAAGAAGAATCCTTTAGGGGGTCTTCCCACTGAAAGTGCAGAAAAACCCCTCAGGCTGTACTGTTCTTCAAAGAACATCCTTGATAAGGTTGCTAAAGAATCCATTATGGGTTCAGTGAACTGTCATTGATCATGCTTTATTGACAAATTAACATTCTTCAACAGCAGCGTTACCTGCAGTTGCAGCAGGCTGAAATTGTGACTCTGACCTGTCTAATGCCCACCCCATTCAGGCCTTTGATTACAGTTTAATTATCAAATGCCAAGTGGCTGGCAGAAGAGTGTCATTAGTCTCAGTCTGACAGAAAACCTAGAAAGCCCTGTTGCTGTGCAGGAGTTTGGATGTGCTTAAGAGGCTCGAGGAGCTTAAAGTAAGGTATTTCACTTCAGACCTTGCGATGGGGTTTATGTGAGGTCAGGGCTTGAAAATGCAACAAACAGGGGCAGATATTTTGGGTGGGGTTTTGGGAGCCAACACAGCTAAGAGTCGAGCTCACCTAAACGAATTTACAAAGCGCCACGTGTCGTCGTCTAAAGCCAGAGATGTCCAGACGTCAACGGGCATGAAAACCACATGAAAGACTAATGGCAGCCGCTCGGCATCCATTCGTCTTTAATACACGAAAAACGTGAATTACATGCCTTTGACATGGATTTAATCCCGTCTTAAAGAAAAATGCCATCCAGCAGAAAACTTGCAATGGTGTCTATTTTGTTCTTACTCTCTGCCAGAAGCAGCTCAACGCGTGACAGCTTGTGTTTATCTCGGTGAAAAGTTTTGATCCCGACAACGCTCAGCGCAAAGCTAACAGCCGAAGTTGTTTGGCCGTTGGACTCTTATTGCTCCACGACTGAATCCACACAGAATGCCCGACCACCGCGGCACTTCTTCATGAAATACAACCGTATTTGTATCATTAAGCTGAGGAAAATAAATGGCCTTGCTTTTCTGAGGTGAAATTATCCTCAGGAGCCACTGTTTACCATATCTATCCTTCCTCGCTCTGTCATGAAATGAGAAATACCTCTCCCAAAAGTGTCGCAATACAAATATCATCGCGAGCTAATGTCTTCTCAGACTGGTCGGTAATGTATTTGTCGGCTGGCTGCCTCCAGACAGAGCTCCTGTATAGGAAATGTAGGGCATGTCATGGAGGTTGGCGACTTTTTTTTCGCCCCCTCTCGCTCGCTAATGACTTTTTAAGTCACATTGAACACTATGAAATTACAGTTTCATTCCTCTGCGAAGAAATTAGCTGAAAAATATATTAGAACGTGGGCAGTGCTTGTTCCCATACAAAGCTCCCTGAAGACATAACTTCCTGTCCTTTGACTGTGTTAAGCAATCAAAATCAATACTGCGATGCTTTCACATCGATCAAGCCTAACGAAATGCATTTTCAGACGCCGATAACACGACTTCTTTGTTACATTCCATAGACAATCGTTCACATTCAGATCAATGATCGGAATCAAAGAGGCAATTACATTTTTTGAAACACTCACTCCAATCAACGTGTGTGGATGATTCATTGCAAATTGAAAGACTGTTGTTTATCTACTTGTCTGTGGTGACATGTGCAATATAATTGCAAGCCACTTCATGGGAGCTCTCCAAATCTTCCCAGACAGATGACATTTTTTGTTGCTTCCATTGGCCTGTGCCAATTTCTTTCATTCTCAGTTAAAGCTTGCCTTTTTATTGCTTGACAGTTTATTGATGTTTCGCAACAGCTGTTATGGCATGTATTAATTCTGTGCTTGAAAGAATACCAGCCTATCCAGAGAGATATCATTTTGCCTTGGTAATAATGAAAAGACGTGGTGTAATAGGGCAAAGGTCCCATCCTGACATTACCGTAACACCAAGGATATCTGGAGGGCACTAATGCATGACTCCAAGTCATATTAGGGTTTTTGAAAAGTGCTATCCATGTTTAATTATTTATATTGTGATTTATTTGGCTATGTGCTGTTGGAACACAGCTCAATAAATACAGTGCAGTTGTTTTATAAAAGTTTTCTTTCAGGGGGGGAGATCAAATATTGTTAGTGTTACATCATACAGTGTTTCCTGTTTTATTTTGAAAAACTTCCTGCCTGTTCCTATCATTGATTAGCCTCACCTGTTCCCTAGTGTTCACCTTCCCCGGTAGTCCCTTTTATATGTATATACACACACCTGTTCCCTGCCTTTGCTCTTTGTCGACTCATTCTGTTTGTACTTCTGCGTCCGTGTTCCTGTTTTGCCTACGTGGATGTCCCCCTCGTGCTTCCGTCGCCGGACTTGGACTTTCCAGTTGCCTGGCTTCCTGTCCACCTGCATTGCCCGCATGTAAGCTCTTTGTCCACAAATAAATGGCTGAACAGCTCCAGTCTGCCTGTGCTGTCTGCATTTGGGTCGTCTCCCTGCTGCACATTCCGTATCAGTTTGTGTTCCCGAGGCCGGCGGAAGAACTCCCTGGAGTTTATTTACCTCGCGTGTACCAGCCAACCCCTACTGTGGTGACTCAACTTTACCATCATACAGATTAGGTTCAGCAGGAGACCGGGCTAAGGGAAAATGCACTCCTTGTGAATGTAACCCGTTGGTGAAAGAAAACTATTTATGAGGCAGACTTGGAGTTCAACACCGTGTTGAATGTTGATAGTTAGGTGAAAACATATTTATTTATTACATAAATGCAAAGTGTTTGGAAAGGAACGTTGCCATTGGGCGTGAGGTAGGTCCAAGCACATATCTTTACTTTGACTGGTTTCGGACATGGTTCTGATCGCTGTGGTGTTTTCATCCAGTCGGGTTGTTGATATCAGAGGGTAGGCAAACTGATGTTTAGCGTGGTTTATGAGATGTCTGTTTCACGCAAATGCCTCTTGACTCTTGCCAGACCGCAACGGACAGACTTATAACTGTGAGCTGACGGCCTATCAAGGCTATCTTTTAATGTCTACAGAGGGATTTACAGCATTGCATATTGCAGAATTACAGAAGCAGACAAACACACACAGGGCACATTAAAATACATTTGGTTCAGACAGAGTTACTGCTGGAAACTAAGTGCTATGTGGAAGCTAAAAAAAACCAAACTCTTACGATTCAGATTGCTTCAAAGAAACGTAGAATTTACTGTACAGAGAGGGTATTATATCTCATACCCAGTGTCAAACATAAACTGAGAGAAAAAAAGGATATTTGTATTCTAACTGCTTATAACTGAACCCTTTCCCTTCATTACCCACCGTGGGTCGCTGTCACATGGGTCATTTATCACACAGAACCCAGTAGTGTCCCTACTTTAAATTAGACCACTTTTGACTAATGGCAGAGAGGGAAATGTAACATTCTGCCTATTGATATACAGGAAGGAGAAACGCATGTAATGATCCAGAAATTCCCTTTTTCTGAGAGAACACCCACAAATATCCTCAAATCCCCCCCCCCCCAGAGTTCAATTTGAAACTTTATGCACAGTTTGTGCCACATTCGCCATACTAAATGTCTTGTCAAATGGAAGTTGACTTTTCATGCAATGAAGGTAAATGGCCATTTGGAACAAAGGCCCGTTATTGGAGGTAATATTAAAAGCAATCCATTCTAATCTGTGTGATAAAAGGTCCATGGCATTTCTCAAAGCCTACTGCATGGGAACCAATAAAAGAGGAAACACTTGGATATATTGCAGAATCAATATCATATTTAAAGTGCTCATACAAATTTTGCGCCTGGTATTGTTTTATATTAACAGCCAGGAGCTAGCAGATAAAGTTATATCACCCATGGCTTACACGATTATTTCTAGCAATGAAAATCTGCCAGTGTTTAGCTTATTCTAAACACGAATAACCAAACATGTAAGTATGAAGACAAAGCACATTATTCAGTCTCAAATTTCAATACGGCGTGGGTGCAAATATACACTGTAAAAAAAATAAAAAAAACAAGGCTGCAAAAAGCACCATGTTGTGTTTGCAGGACGTACAGTGCAATATGAGTATTTAAGGATGTGTTGAAATTGGTTTTGAAGCAAGTGTTCATTAAAGACAAATATCACAAGAGCTGTGCTGTGCTGCAAAAGGAGACCACAGACTGTGTGAGAAAACCGGAGTGAGCTCCATCTTGGCAAACACAAGGACATCTGGAGCGTAGCAGCTGACAGACAGTTGATTTGCACTTTACACCACATGGTGGGATTTGGATAGATTTTGAGCAGTTTAGAGGTTCCGGGCTTTGTTGCTTCTCTGAAATGAAACCAAACCACCTTTTTTTTTTTGTTTTTTTTTTCCTCCCCCCCCATATCCTCACAATCCATTTCATTTCATTTCACAAATGACATTTCTTGGATTTTAAAAAATGTTTTCATGGCTTTTTACAACCGATTTTCTTTTTCTTTTTTTTTTTCTTTTCCTGTCATTTGTCACGAGCAGAGAAGAAACCCCGTCAGTTCCCTTGTCTTACTACCCCGGTAAACTTATTCAACCTTCATCCTCTTTGATCATGTTCCTCTCACAGGAGGAGGCCTCGGTGGCTCCTCTGACCACACTGCACAGCGGACTAATGATTAGAAGTCTTTTTTTTTAAAAAACATTAGAAATCCCAGGCTTATTATTTCTCCCTCTGTTCTACCATTCTATAATGACAAATCTCAGGCCTTCAGAGTGTACACAATTATTATTCCTTTTTTCTTCCCCTACCCATGGAGATGTTTCCTGGCTTGTTTGATGAGTGAATCCTCTGTGGTCTTTTTCCATTGTACCTCTAAAATAAAGCACAATTTAAATGAGGTTCTGCTTAGTCTCTCATGTCTTGCACAGTGCATTTTTTCCCCTCCCACATCAAGGAGGTACAGATTCTAGTTCAGAGAATGTACTCTGCCGCTACCCACCATTTGTTTTCTCTTTCTAATCTTCTTGCGTAACTCTAATCTAAGCCCTTTGAACTCTTTGAGCTTCACTAACTTTTCTTCATGGCTAGTTTTTTTTCTTCTTCTTCTTCCAGCAATTACTCGCAGACGGAGCTGATAGGGGTCATGCACACAGGTTGGTTTTCACGGCTTGGCTTTTGCGCCTCAGAAATATAATCTAGAAAATGAGCGCCTGTCTAAAATACAACCACAAAACACTTTCACATTTTGTCCTGCAATCCAAAGGTCGACGGAGGACAAATCCAAAAATGGTCTTGTGGTTTTCCACCATAACATTTAAAAATACACCAGGGCACACTTGCGTCCAGAGCTGTGTGTCGGTAAAGTGGATGTCTTAGGGGGCAGTTAGAACCGAAATAACAGTTGTGATGTCAGAACTCGGCATCAAAGGTTCCAACACCCCAAAAATCTTTAAAAGGACAAGTTTTAAAAAGTTCATTTAATGACTGTTTTTGACGGTTCTACATATCACTTTTATTTTAGTACCAGACAAAAATGTTGAGTTTAGCGTGGGACATAGACAGCTATTTTCTCTACTCCCCAAGCACACACTTGCAACTTCATGCTGTTCACTCCATCGAGATTTATTTTTTTCCTTCTTTCAGCTCTGAAGATTTTGTGTCTTCTTTCAAGTAAGGGAGTTGTATTTTGGGAGGTTTTGGGGGGTGTGTGTGTGTGTGTGTCATGTTTTGTCCATGGATCTATAAGCATGTCCTTTCCATATCTTCTTTTCACAGACAAGGTCTCTGTGGAAGACAGATCTCCTCTTTCCCTCTGTGCCTCCCCAGACTGTCGTCTGGTCTTTCCAATTTTCCTCCCTTAAGGCCAAGAAGAACACATTTCACACATCTGGGAGAGACCCGTCTCGCTCTTACCCCTCCCTTACCCCCCTTAGTCTTAATTTAAACTTCCCATCTTCCTTTAACATCTCCATTTCATATCTTTTTTTTTTTAATCTATCAAATGCAGAATCACTCCACTGTGTATACATGTGGCCACATTACATGAAGCATTTCCCCAGTTTTGTGCACAACATGCATGGGTTTAATTGTGTTTTTCTCCTTATCACAGCCCCAGTTGGTGTAAAGACGTCACCTGGCTACTTTCTGCATGACGCTGTATTTTTCAGCTGCTGCACTTGAAAAGTATGAAAGTACATCACTGTGCTCAGAAAAGTAACGGTGTCAGAAAGGTTTTCCCCAAGTGGGCCCGAATTGCAAATAGAGCAAATCCTTACACTTGTAAGCCTTGCCAGCAGATTGGGAGGAGTTTTCTAAATGATGTTACGTGTTAAAGGACCAACACCAGATGCGAGTGATGCAAAATGAAAATCACAGTGCGAGGTTAAAGCCGCGAGTTTACCACACGCTCAATGAGTCAGAGACTACGTGTGATGTGACTACCCAAGCAGGCCCAGTCAAAGCGGTAGGAAAAAAAAGAAAGCCGTCACGGGTCACCTGGCAGGGGTACGTTAATCATACATGACTGCCCAGGTAGCATGATGGGAAACAAATTGAGTGTCATTTCTCACCAGAGGACTCAGCGTCGGGAGACAACCAAGTCCCTGGACCTTCCGCCGGAGTCCTCGTGCGCCTCACATTCTGGCTGCGGAGGCAAGTGTGACGTGACAGACTGTACAGAGAAAAGCGGACGTTGATAAATGGCTGGGGAAGTGCCTCCGTGCAAAAATGCAGGGGGGCGTCATTATCTGGAACCTGGCGGCATTGCGGCAGATAGGGAGACCGTCAAACGTGAAGTCAAAACATGACTTAATTTCCTGTTAATTACGGAAAGTGTACGCAGGCCGGAACGACCACGTCACTGTCAATATCTGTAACAAACATCGCTACACTCAACACAACCATTTAGTCGCGAATTGCTGTTGTTTGAAATTGTAATTTCTTACGTGTCATTCTCAGGCATACAAATGCAGAGGTAATATGATTGGGCTTGGGAAAACAGCAGAATACAAGAACCTAAGTAGAACATAAAATCAGGCATAGAGAATGTCACAGAACAATGAAAGATGAAAACATAGGGTAACGCAAATATATGTTAATATTTCCAATACATTAAGTAGACTGTTAACAGACAGGTACACGTAGCTCCCATTGCTTTGTATCCATTGCAGATTTGAGCTTCAGCTATACAAACACCTCGAATGAGGTTCCGCTCAGGAGATGAAGATAATCTCTGGATGAATATAGATTACTCTGATCCACACATCTGGATCAGACTCCTGAACCCTTTGTCGAGCGTGGCGCATTGGGGATAAATTAACCTGGACTTCCTGTAATCTGATTCAATTATCTGTTGAATCAACTACACCTTAAATTCACATAATCCTTTAGTTGATAACGTAAGATGTGTAGGTTCCAAGGTCATGCAAAGCGTTAGGAAAATAAGTCACTGGCAATTTGGCTCCTATAATAGATTCTTATTTTGCCCAGTGATCGTTCACCCTGAAAGTGAGAGCGAGGGTGTTTCTGCCAGCAGGAAATCTTGAAGAATGATTACCTGGATCCTTAAATGTGCGCATCGCTGGTCAAAAACAATGAAAAAGGCACTCGGCTTGAGGTAACTTTAAGTTGTTGCGGATTCTGCGGGGTAAATTAGTATGTGCAGTTGGCATGTAAAACACAGAGTCACTTTCATGGCTCGCTATGTGGAACAAGTGAACAGTTTGCTGCATCAGCAGAAATGTTCCAGCTGGTGTAGCTTTGCCGAGTCAGTACGTGTAACTGTACACGGTACAGTGTGTGCGGCAGGTAACGTCGGGTAAAGGAAAGCTTTAAATGCAAAAGCTATGATAAAAATGCAAATTAAAGTTCATTGACATGTATCTTAGCACGCGCTTCGCTCTAGAAACTACAAACTTATTAATATTTTTTGATGCTGTAAAACATTTGTTTAGATCAGTATTTTTTGGTGACCAACGGGTGTAAAACAGGCCTGTATTTTTAATTATGATCTGCTTGCAAACACACAAAATGCTGATCTTTCATTTAGAACTAAAACTCTTCAATTATATATGTGGATCTGGCACAGATTTGCAGTGTAAGGCGCTTTCCAAAACAGGGACAAAGCACATTTGCTAAATATTCACACATTTTTTAAATCAGTGGAAAACCATTATGTTTCAATAAAATTAATTTACACAACATTTAGATAGATGTTAGTGCAGCGAACAGGCATCAACGTGCTGAAACAGAAGCAGTGCAGAGTGATCCACACATGGCTGTGTTCTCTCTACTGCACACGATGAGGCCAGAAACATGAACCCCACAATATTCTGTCTGTACTGCAGATAGATACGATGTAGCATAATGACCAATGCTATATATATATATATACACATGCAAATTTACATTTTTACTGGTTCAGTAACATCTTATATTTAAGACATCGCTACTGGGATGTATTCTGCAGTTTGTTAAAGTCCCCTAAGCATTCATTGTGGACCATTACACACAACCGAATTGTCCTTTACATGCTTCCACTGACAAAAAGAAAACAAAGATTTCAACATCATATACTGTAGATGGTGATGGCTATTGATTTGTCTCGGCAGAGATTTCCGTCTTGTTGTTTTCGACATTCATTTTTTATTTTTTCTCATGGTTACAACCATGGCCTTTTCCCAAATCAATTCTGGGAAACTTTTTAATTCCATTAAGTGTATCTCTCAGCTAAAGGGCTTGACAATCGATAGTCAACCAGACCGTGAAAGTGACCAGACCCGTTCGAATAAATATGATCTTACTGGCGATACTTTTAATTCCGTCTCTGGAAGGTTTCCTTTGTCTTCAGAAGCCCACTGCGTGCCGGCTAGTGGTAGCTGCCTGTCACTGTCTGACTACGCTTGCAGATTCAGACTCGGAGGCATCGTAGCATGATCCATAGCGGGACTGGGGTCAACCTGAGGGAGACAGGTGTCAGGGGGACCAACAGGTCCCATGTGGGCAGAGGTTCACCACTAACGTCCCCAGGGCTCCTTTGTGAGGAGCGACAGGAGGCGACGTGGCGGGCTGAATATTGATGATGTCGGCTTCCATGAGCAGAGACTGTCGTGTTGAAAGCAGCAGGTGGTCGGGGAAACGAGGGCAAGCATCCATGTAACATTCTATTTATTTATTTATTTATTTAGCACTCCGAGAGCTGGAAAATCTATGGCAAAATTCCGCGCACCTCTTGCATCATTTTAAACAAAGATTAAACACATCAAATGGTGACTTGCTGAAACCTGAGATACTCTTTTTAATTAGAGCAGGCATGTAGAGGGAATATAATTTGGGTGCTTATCAGCTCAATGCAGCTGGATACAGCAAATTTATCGCAGTTGCTCACATCTCCTTGATAAGGTGTTCCTCCTCGGTGTATATTCAAATAAGACACTGAGTGAATCCCGGTAAGCTGTCTGACAGATTGTTGTTGCCAACAGAGTGAAACAAGCAACCCGTGAGTCATTCTTTACACCCCTTCGCACTTACTACTCCCAAGAATACTCCTTTATTCTCTGCTTTCCTGTGTCAAGAACTCGTTTCATCCCATCAGGAAATATTGGATTAGGTTTGAGATTCTTGAGGTGACATTGAGTAAGCGCTCTGCGGGGTGGCACGGCACAGAGAGCGAAGGCTGCCTAACTGGAAGGTCATGGGTTGGATATCTGTAGCAGCCGATGTGTCGTTTGGTGTAAAAGTGTCCTCGAGCAACACAGTGAACCCAACAGGCACCGCTAGTAGGCCGAAGGTGGGAGTGATTTCAGGCAGGCTTAAGCCGAGCAGATAGGATTTTTAGTTCTACGGACACCTTCAAAAAGGTAAAACTGCTCCGGAGGCAGAAATGTTCTTTCTCGTTAAATCAAACCACCATGGGTAGAGCTGTTGCATGCACTGTGCTTAAGTTGCTTTTAGCTAAGGCACAACAAGAGGGATGGTAGACTGCATTAGTCATTTAACGTATTCTCAAGCTTGGCACTGCTGTTGCGGAATGAGGAAAATCTGTACAGCTTTAAGGCATGATTGCTGTTTGGCAGGACTTGGGTCTTATTCCCACCAAAAGTTTCAACAAAGTGCTGAGAAATAAGCAGTCAGACTATTTTAACTCAATCAAATGTGGTATCCAGTGCAGTGTTTTAACCCAAACAGGACATTTGTTGTTATGTTGCCTATGCAAACACACCGAATATGTTTTTATCAGGGAAAGTGGTAACCGGGGCGATCCAAGAAGACAAACATGTTGGGATGTAGGACACCAGTGGGAAGGCTGTCGGAAGCCACAGAAACATTGGAAAGACGCCGTGTGTTTGAAAATGTTCGAGTTCAAGTACTATGCTATCGTTGCCATTTCATTTTCCATCACAGTCTCACATTATGCTTGTTATTTATTAACTCTTGGGTGCAGCGGTGCCACTAGAAGTTGCAGCTTGAGCCAAGTTCCACTGTTATCCCCTCGGGCGAGTGCGAAATAACTCTGGAATATCCACTCGGAGGGGAAGGTGAGCGAAATGAGAGAGATGGCACCTACAACTCTTTCACAGCTCTTTGGCATTGAGTCGGGTGCTGCCTTCAAGATGGATGGGCCAGGTTGAAATGAGAGTTGATTCGAATTTTGCTGTATGTAATCTCTGCATTAAAAGCCTTTTGCAATGAGTTTAAATATTACAGTGGGGGAAAGTACCGACTGTATAACCCCCGCAGCTCGAAATATGTTTCTTTTTGACCACAAACACACAGGTTATAATCTGATTATTAAATCTAGTTGTTGCTTCATATTTCCGGTCTCATCCTGATTATGGGGCAGACGTTTGGAAGGGAACGTCAGACTGTACCAAAATGTCAAAATACGCGGTTTCTTCGAGCCGTTCAAAACAACCCATTTGACAGATCTAAAAATATTCATCTCTGGTAAAGCACAAAGAATTAAAACAGCATGACTTAAGGTGAGGGGAAGGGTTAGTCTTGGAGAAATGAAACCACCAGTAATTTCTGGTTGGAGATTTGGTTCGGACTTGAGCCCCGGTCTCAAGTGTCAGTGTCACATCCTTCGTACAGCCAACGTCTGACTTTCTCCTTCAGATTCTCTTGCACGAATATTAAGCCGTCATGCCACTTCTGCCTTTGGGACTGAGAGATTGCAGTCATTATTTGCTTTATTTAATTATTCTCTGCAAGATGGCGCTTGTAAGGGAAACATGGAGCAGCAATCTTTTAGAGGCCAATAACTGATGTTCTCTTCATCAGTTACGGTTGTGTTCCTCAGTGTTTTCTGTGGTTCCCAATACCGCGTTGTTGCACTTCATTTCACCCCACACCGGAAAGCATTTTTAAGTACCCACAACCACGTTTGTCCTGTCAACGCTGACGATCAAATTGTGACACCTACGCTGATACAAATCACATCTGTCTGGAATTTCCACACAGTCCAATTAAATTAGATGCAACGAGGTAAATCCCGTTCTCTTAAAGATCAGCGTGTCGCGTGTTTCGCATTAACCGATTACAAGTCCTATACATCAAGTGTACATTTGCTGAACAAATATATGGAGCCGCGTGGGCAGCGATCGGCTGTGCTGCGAGGGACGTGCGACAGATTTTCACAGGCATGTCCCTAGAATACTACGTACACATGTATCATCCAGATTGATGGGCATCTGACCTTCCCAGGTAACACCGCTGCCATCTGGACAGGTGGCACTGTGATAGAAAAATTGCCACTGTCCAACTGAAGTGCTGATGCGAGACTCTCTACAGGACGGGCGAATGCTGGTCAAGATGGTGCTTGTTTTGACAACACAGCAGTATCGACTTTGTGAGTGAATTATGATGACCTCTGGTGTGGAGATGTCAGCCACGCCAGCAGCGAGAGTTAATTCCACAACGTTTGAAGAGTCGAGTGCCTGAATCCCAAAACCACAAAGATCCGCTGAGATGAGTAACTCAGAGGGTCTTCTTAAAGATTAAATACTTGTGCCCTTGCAGCGGAAGTCACTGGTGATTGTCTAGCAGTTTTGGGGAATTTTTTTTTCATCCAAGGCATTCGAGAGGTCTTGTTTGCGATCAGATCTTCTCCATCTGTGCGTGTGGGCATATTTATGTCACCCTCCGAAGACAATTTACTCTGACACATTACTTTGTCATTAAATATTCTAAAGGCTGATAGAAAAAACAAACAGATATCACTGACAAGGAAACCGCGGGCTGTGTGTCACACCGAGTGCTATGCTTATTATTAGTATCTGTTTTGCATGGATTCCCAGGACCTGTTGCCGACTCGGAGCCTGGGGGGAAGTGATTTTACACTTCACTTGGCTGCACGGCTAACAGCGGGACAAAACAACACATCTGTCTAAGGGCTGAGAGTCAGCCTCGTACCTATCATTTCTCCCTCAAAGGACGACGCACCCGTGAGGGAATGCCTCGATAATTACGATATATAAATCGCGTTGGCAAGAGACCACATGAGAAGGACGGGAAAAGTACGAAGGAGCACAGTGTGTGTTTTAGGCCGGATGTGAGTAAATCACGTGGGACCAAACAGAAATGAAGATTAATGGATGATTAATGGCTGTCCACATTGAGGGATGTGGCTGTTTGGTGGGGCGTGTAAGATGGGTTCAAAGATGAAGGAGAGGACCAGGTGGCACTTAGGCACCGAGGCCCCAAACAGCCCTCCTCCTCTGGCCGCACCGGCGCAGCAGCTTAAGATCGACTCCGATTAGCAGTCGGCGAGGCTGCTCACCCTGTGATGAAGAAAAACGTTTCATTTTCTGCTTTCTGTTCTATGTGCTTCTCCACATGTAAACTCGACTCTGCTCGATCTTATTGCGTTGCTGCACTTGTTTTATTTTGGCCCGCGGCAAAGCAGGACGTTCACTTATTAAAGTTTTTTCTTTGGGTTGTGTTGATTCACATTCCCCCACCCCCCAAAAAAAAGTAAAAATCTGCAATAAAGCAAACTTTTGTTTTCACAAAAGAGAACAATGTCCACGGTAACCCATCACGCCCCTACAAGGCTTTTCAGAGAAGATGAAGAAAAACTCTTGTCATATTGATTGTTTTCTCTTCATACTTATCATATTTCATTTTGTCTCGCATTTGCACAGAGTTAATACTTCTGCTACGGAATGACAGATTGTATGGGGTTTCGTTTTATCTCTCACACGCTGACGTCAAGCAGAGCAACAGAATAATAAAAAAAAAAATGCAGACAGTTCATAATATCAGTCATTGTGAATCACAATTTCTAAGCATATCCCCCGAATCTCAGCACTAAAATGTAGACGTCTTTTCACAGGCAATAAATATTTCTGTAAAGTACTCGGTATCTCCCTTTCACTGAATATATCTTTCTTCCTTTTGCCAAATGCAGCTCTCACACTGTAAGTCTTCAGGCAATTTCTTCTCCCAGTCAGTATTTTGCACAGAATATGCCAACACTGAATAACACGTCGGCCAACACTGTGTCAGCGGCATTAGGGCTGGAGTCCACGGTTAATGTGTTCACATTTACTTCACGCATCAGCCGCACTCGTGATTCGAATTAAGGTAGATTAGGGTTTCAGATATAAGTTGGAGGCAGAGCTGCTCTGGAGGCAGGAACAGGATAAGCTGGCACAGGTAAGTAGGCAGGTAGGTAGGTCCTGGTCCAGAAACAAAACCAACATGAGGTGCACCCCGCCCTTGAGCAACCAGGAACACGGGAACAAAACTCAGGGTTGCAGTCCAAAGCAGGGATTCAGAGTCATAAACCGAGAACAAGAGAATGCCAGAAAAACACTAGACACACGGTGCTTCAGGAAACCCTGGACCTACGGAAAACATCACAAGGCACCGACAGAACGGCAGACTAACCAAAACTCAGTCCAAACTTAGTGAAGACTAAGAAGACATGTACAAGACGTAACGACCCGACAGTGAACGAGAAGCAGCAAGCAGTGTGAATAGACAAGGCAGTGACGAGAAAACTAGAAACAGCGGAACGTAAGTGGACGGGTGGAGCAAATACAGATTAACCCCGTGGGGCAGAAACTGAACGGACGGGATGTCAAACAGGAAACACACCACAGACTGCACAGGTCATGGCCGTATCTGTGAAATGCTCATCGGCAATGTATTCCATGCGATTAGAGTTTTATTTTTGAACGTCAGCCCATTTTGTGTTGTAATTAAGTAAATACTCTTCTCAAAACGGAAAAGTTACAGCAGGAGGAGGAAGCCAACACCACCTGGTCTGGACAGTCAGCCACGTTCAGATCACCACGGCAGCCGCCACACGCCTACTGTAGGTAAGAGCCTGCCTAATAAAACCCCAGTGTTCAAATGGATGTTTAACTCAAGCAGCATTATTTCTGCCTCTTTACCTCTTGTTTGCGTCTGAGAAATGTTTGTATAACGCCAGTCTGCGACACGAGGACTGTGAAGAATGTGATTGCTCTGTTATTGACCCGCCAAACACAGAAAGGTGTTCAGAAGTATTTGAGGCATGTCTCTCTTTTTTATTTGCGATTCTCACAATAACAGGTTGCTTCTGCACTAAACCTCCCACTCAAATTATGGTTCCAGCCTGGGGTGCATGGCGGCGCTGCAGACGCTGTATGCAGTGAGTGATGAGTGACTGCTATAGTGGGGGGGGGGGTAATTACACACTCAAGAGACTGGCCACCCAGTTAACATGCATCATTGACGGACAACCCACTACTACGACTGACTGTGTGTGGCTGCAAGTGAAAAAAAGACCCTTTGATATCAATGTAATAAACTGCATTTTGAATTTAAAAGGACAAAATCTGTGTTGTACACATTACGCTGGATGCTGCTTCTACTCCAGTGTTCATTTCCACACAGAGCCACACAGCAAATGGACTATTGTCAATCACTTTGGCCTGGTTTCCACTGTTGTTGATAAAAAAAAAAAAATAATCTATTGATTTGAAGATATTGAAGCTAGGTAAATGGAACATGGAAATAGCCGTCAGTATTGTAGAATAAACTTCAGCACTGTCTAGAATCAAAACTTGAGAATGGGCTCGATCAACAGCAGACAGCAGCAATTAATCGGCGGACGCAGAGAGCACGATGGCAGCCAATTAATGGCACCGTGGACACCAAGGAATATAAAAGCAGCAAATCAGTCAATAACGGGGGGGGGGAAAAAGAGGCAAACATTTATCTGAAACAACTGCCAAACGCCATGTGGCCCAAAGAATGTGGACGCCAGGGCATTACACCCAAATGTGAATGCTGGAAAACTCCAAAAAAAACAAAAACCATTGGCATGAATATGTCGGTGTAAGAGCTTAAACTCTTCCGGGAAGCCTTTCCACCAGATTTTGGAACCTGGCTGCATGGACTTGCTCCCATTTAACCACACGAGCATCAGTGATGTTGGGCACTGATGTTGGGCGATAAGGCCTGGCAACAATTCATCCCAGAGGTGCTATATGGAATCGAGGTCGGGGCGTCCATGCAGGCAAGCTAAGTTCTTCCAAACCAAACTGGGAAAACCACTTCTTTATGGACCTGGCTCTGTGCGCGAGGAAATTATTGGCTTTCCCAAACTGTTGCCACAAAGCTGAAAGCACACTGTTGTCTAAAATACCGTGACGCACTCAAGAATTAGGATTTCCCTTCTTTGGAACTACGACGCCTTGTCCAAACAATGAAAAATGGCACCAGACCAAAAGCAATGAAAGGGTATTTGGACATACTATTGGCCTTTCAAGAAATAGGCAGATTATTGCATCGTATTATAATTTACCACATGCACAATCTTAATTTAGTCATCCCATTAATCCATCATTGTTAACTGTACTAAATTTGAAATACACTTTGGTTGTGTGTGTGTGTGTGTGTGTGTGTGTGTAAGAAGTAAACATCACATTTATGCAACGGGAAATCTGCTTGCAATATTGGATACAACCACACATTCTATCTTCTTTGGCAACCGAAATGCAGTGATTTCTGGTGGCCGGCGTGGCAACCATTTTAAAATCTTCCCTCCAGGCCCTGAAGTCTTGCATTATTTAGCTCAGATAAGCTGACAGAAAGCCAGAAAGTCAAAGGGGCATACGGTGCCATAACAAAAACACGTGGGAATAAAGTGGGTTATATTGTGGCCTATATGCACGTTAATATGCCAACATCACTGCCAATTCTCGGCCTAATTTCTTCCCTGACGTATTTCACGTGTTCGCATTCCTACTCAGACTGTCGGCAATTTCTACCGAGAAAAAGAAAGTGAAACATGTGCCGACAAACCATCAGGCGAGATAATTCAGAGAACTGATCTATAGCAGAGCAACACTTGGGGTGCTATCAATTAATGGGATGTCAACAACTGTTTGGTCCTGCATTATTCATGTCAGAGCAGTAATAAATAATGAGCCCGGGTACGTTGAGAAAACTCATAGCTCAAGAGTCCTCCCCCCCCACACTTCTCAAGGCTTTTAACCTCTAGACGGTGTCATTTCTTCCTGTCCAGCGAGAGTGTGTCGGGTTTCTGCAGGAACAAGGTCCCCAAACGAAGGGATATTAAGGACTTGAGAGACAAGGCGGGTGAGATGAGGGGCGCTGTGACAGGATTGTGTTTGCGGAAGATTAAGGCCCTTCAGGACGGAAGGATGATGGATGGACGGGAGTCCTTCATCCATCAGGGCCTGTTTACATCACCTTTAAACAGGCCGACAATGCCAAGTCCCCCTTTCCCCGCAGTCCCTTAAAGGGGCCAGCTGCTGGTTTGACCCGAGGTTCATACCAGTTCCAATCATCGCCATGATGGATCACATGGGAGAGTATATATATATATATATAAGAGAGACTTATGGAGCCATTTTCCAAAGCCCTTATCCACTTGTCATGGATGTTGTATCCTGCTGAATCTGCGTGTTCTCGCTGTATTACGGCGCTGCGGTTGAAACTTGTCATTTGCCTTGAAACGCTATACCACATACTGTACATCATTCATAAATGACACAAAGCCGTAAACATGTCACAATTTAATGGCCCATTGTCCGTTTGGTTTGAATGAAGCCCAAATGAGACATAGCCGGGCTGCTGCCTGCCATCGTGGCTTTCTAACCATTATCAACACAGACACTTTTATCCGATGCTTGCTCTTTCATTTCATGGGCCGTCTGTTTGAAACATGAAGCGCGCTTTCAAAGACAATGCTCCACTGTAGGAATTCAAAGTGGACCGCTGAAAAGCTCCCGCCGGCTCACAAAGAGCACCCTTATTTTTGAATCTCAAGCTGATTCTTTATTAGAAATCCCAGACTCGTAAAAATTTCTTTTGAGGATGGTTTATTCCATTTCCCCATATTTTTAAAGATCTTTATTTTATTTTTTTTCCCCCTCGCTGTTTTAAACCCATATTTCATATGCAGTTTGAAGAAGTGGTTTTTCGCAGAAATACAGTGTTTCACGGTTCTGCTCACAGTTTGCTGATGTCTCAAACTTGAACTTCAGTCAAATCTAGAGAGAAAATATCTCGACTAATGTTTTCTGAGTACTAACAATGAGCCTACATGCTCAAATGGTTTATCATATTTAATTTTAGAGTGGTTCACTGCTTTCATTTACAACAGCTACATGAACACAAACTAAGCCCATGTCTAATATTCCCTTGGTTCAACCCCTGAGCTGGAAGGGGTCATTACAGAAACTCTCTCATCTTCATCCATGTGAGCAAAAATTAATTTCCACGATGTCGCTACAAAAATAGTTGTTCCATCGCAAATACTGTATATAATTTGAAAAGCTCTCGAGGTTCTTACCTTAGTTTTTTTCCTGTATTCTTTCTGATTATATTATGGTGATATTATGGATGCTTACCTTTACCTTTCACACTTACTGACATATTGTCAGATAACAATAAATTCCTTTATTCTTGCAGTTATATTCTCATAAGCAGTCTTCGACTGGCCGCAGAGCAGCTTCATTTGGGAGCTTGCAGTCAGCATCTTTCTCAGGTTTAACTAGTAACCTTTGAACCGGCACAGCAACTGAAGCTCTGCGACGCAATTGGATTTCTTTTTATATATATGTATAATATATATATAACAGTGTAAGATTTTTATTTTTATAACTGTGACATGCCAGAAAGGCACTAAACATGTGAGTTACATGGGTAAAATGTGGGACTTGATGGGTACCTGCAAACTCAGTAGTCTACATTTTGTGCATCTTTTCTACTGCTATAAAATCCAGATCACATCATTTTCGCCATTTGATGTTTGCAGACACAGCCCGTTCTCCCCCCCCCCCACGATATGGCTCATCAAGTGCAAATAGTAAATTAAATGTAGCCCTTGCTGCCATTTAACTATAACTCTTTATTGATCCCCAAGGGGAATTCAATTTGTGGATATATGGAAATAGATTGCATTCTCGTCCTGTGTCCTTTTTCGTGATAGAGTATTATTCACTCCACTAATTTGAAATTACACATTGTAAACAGATATGGCACCAAGATCAGATGAAAGCATTTTCATGACACAATGATTCACTGAAGCAAGTAAGAACATTTTAGGATGTATGATTAATCTGAATGCTGAACGTTTTATTCGAAGAAAAGAGGAAATCTAAACCTGTGCTCCCCCAAAGGTAACATGCCACTGATCCAGCCCTCATGTGAAACTAGCAAAATACCTCTGCCCTAAGCAGTTATACTGTTTCATGTGAGCAGGGATGCAGGTGGAACGCATTTTGGGATGGCCTGTCAAGCTTTTACAACCACCAAAAGGATGGGTTTTATGAAGTGGTGAGACTAAAGACACTGGTCTTCATGTTACGTTGCTCAAATGGTTCCACACCCTGTTTGGCTTCCGTTACCAAGCACCTGAGTCGACCCTTGAAGCCTCCGCTGGACGCGTTCAGGGAGAAAATCTGCATTTTGTTTCTTGAGGCCAACTCAAAAGGTCGTAGTCAGTCAAGACAGCCTTGCTGGCTGGCTTTGACTTTGACTTTGGCTAAGAGGACGTGCGATTTTCTCTGTAGGACCACGTCTGCCGAATGCTGGCAAGAGAGGATCCGAGTGGTGCCACATTAAAAGTTGTCCTTCGTGCCTGTGAATATAAGGAGTTCACGCAGGTCGAGGATGACGACATGCATTTTAACCTCCACACGAGGAGGAGAGGGACGAGAGGCTGGGCTGTTTGTTCCTCGCGAGTGCACTTGCATGCTACAGTATGTGCTAAGTGGAGGTGCATACCGTTTGTGTGCTACAGAGACCGGGTGACCCTACAAATGGTTCTATGATGGTAAACTCTGTATTCACTTGTATTTTACATAATGCTATTGTTGCATCACTGTTGTGCAGCATTATCATGGTCAAAACCCTGCCTCTTCATTGTGTTTTATGTGACGGATATGTTTGAGGTCTGCACTTAATGAGTAGAAGTGCCTGTGTGTGTGTGTTATAGTACTGGCACACTGTCTGGACAAGCAAACACAATGGGGGCTCATACGTTGCTTAGACTTTCAGTTTGAACCTGTTTGTGGGTGAAACCTGCGTGAAGTAGGATCAAACACACCAGGAGCTGCTGAAAACTCAGTAAGGGTTCTAGGACCATCCAGTTACACTCCAGTGCATCCAGTGCAGTTTTACTTGCACTTTCTAAAGAGATACAGGAGTGAAATATGACATTGCCCTTCTGTCATAGTTTTGTTCCTAATGTCTTTGGTTCCACGAGTGTAAATCACATGACGGTTTTGTTGTTGCTCCAGTTGGCGAGCCACATACGACGCGTATGAAGCAGATCTGATCACTATATCAAAATCCATTAAAGAAATAACTAGAACGACAAGGACACACGCAGCAAGAACTTTAAGTGTGATGGGGGGGGTGGAGGCATCTGGTGCCGCTAATGAAGAGACAGTAACGAGAGCAATCAGATCTTTGTTATTCCAGATGTAAGTTTGTTGCAGTTGCTGTTAAGTTTCACTTAAGAAAATGTGCATCTCTCAACGTGCAACGGGCTCAAGCTGTGAAACACACTTCAAATGATAAATGAAAACTAGAAATTAAGTTAAAGCAAATGTCGCTATGCAGTCCTGAAAGAAAAATTTGTCATTTCAGGTTATACTTGAGTTGATTAATTCTGAGAGATTCACGTAATATTTATTTGTATTGCATAATGAAGGTGCGTGTGTTTGTGTGCGTGTGTCTCACAGGTGGAAAGACCAGGCAAACTAAATGCTCGTGCATACTGCAACACTTCAGAAGGATAAGGACTAAAAGTGATGCTGAAACCTGCTCTGTGCACATGCATTCGTTAAAAGGTCCAAACTGCAGTACAAAAGACAAAGTTGGTTGTTCTAAACTTTCTAGAACAAAAAATCGTAATAAGAAAAAAAAGTGTAGATCCAAGAAAAGTGGTGAGGGGGTTTAAGATGGTAATTGGGTGAAAAATAAAGCCACATGGCCCCCTGGGGAATCACCCAAGCAGCGCCCACCATTAAGACTGCTCAACATTCACCTGAACTCGCTTCATCTAAATCCATCCCATCCAGGCACCTGGCACGTAACTGAGGTAGATTTATGGCTTATTATTGTTTGTCCTCGTTGTCCAGGGAAGATCCTGAAGAAAGGCAATAGTTGCATCTCTGGAGCATTGATAACAGGGATATGGATCTGTGGTATCACGCCTGCCGCTGGGAAGGATTATGAAGCATCATACTTGCACTAATGACCTAATTATGAAGCGGCAGCACTGGAGGATTCTCACCATCATTTAAAAGTTAATCTTACTTTTTTTTTTTTTTTTTATTCATTTGCTGGAGTAATAGGGATATTTAAATCCAATTCACACAGGAGGTCCCGTATTTAATTTCATAGTTTACTAAAAACCTACGTGGCGCAGACTCTGGGATTTAAGAGGCCTCAAAGTTCCACTGAACTGTAACATTTGCTGCTCTTCAGGAAAATTAAGCCATATAATACAGAGGGGAGCTGTGGAGAGCGAGAACAAATGAGATAAGAAGAAATATAACTTGACAACAAAAGCATGGTAATTCCTTTCAAGAGGACAGAAATAGTTTTTAGATTGATAACCGTCTGCAGATTAAAGTCTAACCATCCCTGTGGACCTGTAATACTTCCCGTTACTCTTATATATAAATCAGAAAAATGCAGCTCAGACAGGGAGGAAGTCAGGCTTTAAGGTAATAATAATGATCCCACTCTGACCAATAACAGCCATTAACAGGGCGATGTACCCGACCGGATTCCACATCACAGCAGAGGGGAGACGTGCGCCGAGACAGGATTTCCCCCTGTGCCATCAAACCCGACTCAAGGACACAGAGAGGACGGAGAAATTTCTCTACCTGCTGACAAAGGGGAAAAGATGATCGCTCTAAATGCCCAGCACTAAATCTTTCACACTTGTCAAGTCCACTTTGTTCCCGCCGCCAGAGTTGACCCCTCTCTCTCCATCAGCGGGGACCCGGCCTTGGTCGACATCGGGACGGGGAGGAGGAGGAAGGCCAAGACACTGGCTAAATTTATAACACACACTTATGCCTGGTGTCCTCAAATCATCCAAACATATTGTAGCGCTCCGTTAAGGACACACAGGCACACGTGTTTTGTGGCATGATACTGTCCACAAAACAATAAGCGCTCGAAACGGGCTCCTAGCTGTAACAAGGAGCTTTACAAGTCGCATTTTCTTTAACGTACCTATTACGTAAATAAGGTGCTCAAAACTGTATGATTATTGTATTTATCTTTGACGCTTCAAGCATTCACATGTGTTACATTGCTAATACATGTATATATTTTTGACAAGTCCGACCTTGTGTCAGCAAAACAGCACACGGGTGTGTTAACTTCCATTTTCTGAAATGACGTCCAAACAAGTATTATACACATGGGTGGCAGTGTGATTGTCACATGGTTAGATAGCTCATTCAAATGAGAAATAAAGTCTCTCAAGCATGTTAGAGGCAGTTTTCAGGCATCGGGAGCAGAAACGGCAATTTCGATTCAAATGTCTGCCAGATGGACACTGTAAGATGGAAGTAAAGTTGCTCTGTGCAAGTTAGACGCAAAACAATAAGTAGGTCAAGGCGAGCGTTTCCAGACCCTAGCACCACCGAGGAGGTCAGAGAACATTTTAAACTAAACAAATCAATCAATTACAACTGTATTTTGTGTGTGTAAAGCAGCCAATTTGGCTGACTCATTAAAAATTGTTTCCACAATACAATACCAGTATTAAGGAGCACAATTCTAATGCTGAACTGTTAATATCGGTCTGTGGTTTTCGAATGTTTCTCTTTTACTGGCACACTGGAGGATTTAGCTGGCTAGGAACAGATGAGACATTTCCAGTTTAGGGAAACGGATGTCTTAACAAGACTAAGAGGCTACAGCCATGCTGGCAGCTCTGTGAGTCTGTACTTAGTGATGCTCAGCGCTAAAGGCTAACGTGCATGTTGATGTTAGCGTTCATCCACTGGGCACCATAGATATCTGCATAAAGGCTCATGGTAATCCATCCAAAAAGACATTTCACTAAAAGCCAAAAATGTCAACCTCCTGGAGGCAGTAGAAGAATTTTCAGGCGATCGCCGAGGCCTGTAGGCTTCAACCCCTGGAGATCGTGGATGTCTGGATGTTCAATTGTTATTGAGGTGTTTCTGTCTGGCCCAAAGTGGTAGACCAGCCCGGCCACTAGCATTGCTAAAAATCTTAGCAAGCATCCACTTCACGTTCACATCATCACTCATGAAGTGTGTGCCCTCAAACAATACAAAGACCGTTACTCTACAGTGACAAACATCCACAGTGAGAATCAAGCAGGAGGCTGCATGTACACCACTACAACATGGCTGAAGCACAGAGGACGCGCTTTAAATCAAGTATATTTTTGTTGCTGCTACACTTCAGAATGGATCTTCAGGAAGTTGTCAATGTCATGTCACCGGAAATCTCCTTAAAAGTCATTTTTGTTTTCATGCCTCACCATTAAGATGTTAAAAAAAAAAAAACCTGTTAAGAGGGGAAATGGCAGCTCTCCACTTTGGCAACTTTAATTGCTAGCAGGCTTAATGTAAGCTTACTTCTGAGGTAAATTTAAAACCCAGGCATATCTGCTGCAGCGACTTCCGCCGACGAGCAGATTCATCTTCTTTCTGCTGTATTTGCTGTGACCACATCATGGCACAGAACGTGATAAGCAGCATGGTGAAAGAGTAAGAAGGATTTATCTGTAGCAGTGCAGAGTGGATAGCTGATAAAGGGGCAACCCAGATGACTTGTTTTGACAGTAAACCAGCGACGGAGGGGGGACGTGTTAACAGCATTATGCAAAAGAGGGAAACCTATTTAATCAGGAATCGACAACGCTGACCCACAAAATGGATTATGTAGAGTGAGTGAAGTGTAAGGGTAATTCAATACAGCTGGAGTAACAAAGGTTTATCAAATGTATATACATTTTCAGATAAGTGCAACAATGGTTCGTTCACTGCGGGACAAGAGTAGCCCAGCCACCGCTCCACATCCTGTTATTTACAGTGTACCAACTGGAATGGGAAAAGCTTGCAGCATCAAAATGTGTCCCATCACAATAAAGATCTTAACTGTCTGTGGTGAGAATATAATGCAGCTCCCCGATACAGAGAAGGGCAGAAACGTATATATGCACTCATAACATGCTGCCTGTGAGCCTTCACACCTTTCACGCAGGGTTTGAATCACACCCTGGCTTTCGGGGAGCCTTATTTTTCGGGGTGGGGGGGGGGGGATGGGAGGGTACTGTGCACATGCACGCACATTCACGAATTCGCCTGCCTACATGCAAAAATATACTATCGATACATTTCAAGCCATACAGAGAATATTTAGCCAGAGACAACATCGAAACAGGGAAATGATTCACTGGTACACGGCTTATGGTTGCGTTACTATGTTAAACAGGCCAGAAATAGGTTGGCTGCAAACGATCGGAAATTGTTGTGCACGACAAAACACACACCTTCAGCAGGCGCTTTACTATTAGCCTTATTTTTTGTTTCAGGAACTTAAATATAAAGGAAAATATAAATTTAGATGCTAAAAAAACTGTGGCACCATAAATGACTCCCCTAAATTTCTCAAATGATGCTTTCCCCATGACACCCCATTATTTTGAACCCTGATTTTTATTTACTTCCAGTGCTTTTTTAGCGACTCCACACCAACATACTGAAGGCAGGTGCAGTTTCTCAAGAGTAAGGTACCACTTTCAAGTAAGAGAGCCTTTATAAAGGGTCGATAAGTAATAATTGATGGGTAATACATCATTTAGCAACATTTTAAAAGTCAGTAGTCAATAAGGAACAAGATTTGGGTTGCCAGGTTGTAAAATAACTCCCTTTTTGACTGGTGTTTAGTCCAAAACAGGAGGGCTTAGCAGTGATAGGCCAGTGAGAATAAAATAACCTTCTTAATGACATCAGGTAAATTGGACAGCCAGGCTGGCAATGTGAATGTGCTTTCACACATTTCGTGGTGTGTTGCTCCGTTCTGACCAACGACGAGAGGCTCTGACTTTGTGTGGGTTCAGCAACAAAGATCTCAACAGGCAAATCCCATCCTTTGACACTCACGTCGGCTTTTTGTCTCTTCGATTCATTTGTTACGTTGTTTTAATCAACTGTCGGCGGTTGCAAGCAAACACTAATTAGGTAAAAAGAAATAATAGAAAAGTGAGCAGAAACACTTGGCTTAGTTCATCTTCAGCACTAGTGATGGGTGAAACCGTCCTCCAAGCAAAGTTTGTGAGACAATTACGACTGTAGTCTTTTCAACTAAAGTCAAATTCTGTGATGGAGATCATTCATTCTGTCATTCAGATCATTCAAAACTGTTCTCCATTCAAATCTAAATCGCACTGGAAGCAAACAAGCAGGCGTAGTGTTCCAAAAAAAAAGAAAAAAAAAAAAAAGAAATCAGCTCGATATCACGCAGCAATCAGTCGAATAGCGTGCTACGAAGTACTGAAGTGACATGCAAAGACACAACCTCGGACACGCCTCGTTACTCCTCTCTAAATGGCGTTTGGAAAAGTCCACGTCATACTGCTCTCACTGTTACCGAAGAACACATTCTGCCCTACAACCGCCGAAGCTACACGTGACACTGACCCAGACATGCCTTTATTTTTATTTCTAACATAATTACACTGCGTCCTTTGACAACACACCGAGCATGAGCATTAACAAAAAAATAACCCACAGTGCGTATACATAAAGCGACGCTAGAAATTATTATTAGGCGCCCCACTCCAAGAGCGTTCAATTGTTGACTACGCTCAAAAGCTAAATGACGACGCTATTTGTGTTTCCCTTTATTTTCCACAGTTTTGTTGCTAATGTAACGGAACCACTTCCACTGTCTTGTGTGCATTGAAATTCGTGCTCTGTTCTGGCTGCCTGTGGAGCGGGATCCTTAGACCGAGCCTGCTGCCCTTTCATAATAAGAAAAAGGTGTCGAGACATCTGTTTGCACAGGCAGCAATTAAATTACTGTAAGAGATAAACAAAACAACGTATGATGAGGTGCCACATAAATTCAAATGAAAGCAGACAGAAGCTCGTATACCTTTGATCACTGGAAATTGATTCAAAATCGCCGTTTCTGCATTCAAGTCGGGAAGGATATTTTGTGCTGTGAAGCCAATTATCGCTGCACAGTAACGGATCGCTTTAATCGCACTACTACATCTGACTCAACTGCAGCAGGATTTATGATTTCTGTATGTTTTCCCAGGTCGCAGCAGCGATGGGAACGTGGCACAAGCTCCACCCGGGTGAGGAGATCGCGCGATTAAAACACGTGTTCGGAGCACTATCACTGAAAAGCCTTTAACAAAATAGTAGTTCAACTCAATGTATGTTTTGCAACGGTGGTGCTCTTTAGGCAGCAAACGGAGTTAACTTTGGAGGACAAAATGTTAAACATTCTTATCTGTGTCCCTGCATTGTTGCTGGTGTATTTGTAATTGCGTCCGACAGTGTTTCCACAATTCCATCATCGTCGTCAGGAACGGTTTGACATTTTGTGAAATATGCATATTTGCTTCCTTGCCGAGTTAGGTGGGAAACCCATTACCGCTCTCGTAGCATTTGTCAATTTAACATGAGATTACAGCCAGTTTGCCTGGTAAAGCGTAAAGATTGGAAACAGCTAACAAGGCTCCGTCGGAAGGTAACAAAATCCACCTACCAGCATCTGTAAACATCCCTAATTAACCCACTATATCGCACTTACTTAATCCCTACAAAAAGTGGAAGTGTAAAAACAACTGTTTTATGACAGAGCCGCTAGCAGCCTCCCCCCGTTTCCAGCCTTCGATATGCGAAGCTAAGCGAACCAGCTGCTGGCGGCGGCTTCACATCTACTCTGCAGCGAGTGCTATCAATCTTCTCAAGTCTTGGCAAGGAAACAGATAAGCAAATGTCCCAATACACTATTCTCTTGAGAGGAAACGTGATCGGACCGCGAGTGGCGTCGTGTGCACAGTTGGTGACGGGCTCCCCAACGTGAACTCATATAACGGAGTGACTGAAGTTTGAGAGTGGATTGACCATCAATCCGAGAGCTGGTGGCTAAAGCCCAGGCTTTTTCTATTGTCCTCAGTCAGGAAGCTGAACCTTAAATCGCTCTTGATTTAAACAGGCCAGCCGCTTGCAAAGCGTGGCAATGTGAAAATACGATGCTGCACTCTTGTGTGTCGTCGCATCGAGAATAAAGAAACGGCCTATTAGAACTCAGATAAATAGCTCGCCCGGCCCTGGTAAGGTGGTTAGCCTTGACTTAACACGTTACGTTTCAGTCAGTCAGAAATATTTATCCATTTTCTTTTCTCTTTTCAAAGTTGAGTCAAGGACACTAGCCGTCATCACCATATCACGCACAAGGGACACTCTCATAGACCAATATTGATGCCAAGAGAAAAACATCTTTGGGCTTCGTGTCATTTCACAAAGCTACAAAATGTTGTTTCTGCACACTAGTAACTTTGAAAAATGACAAACTGTGGGAGGGCGAACATTAATATCAAAACAGACTATACATGTATTTCTTTAGACGTCAATATTTGAAAGCAATTTGGATGTAAACACTGCTTGGGTGGGGGGGTGGGTGGGACATGCTGTGAGACGCCTCCTTTTGCCTTACACACAGAACAGAAACGACATTTGCGTTTTGCTTATTTTTGACACTTTTTACACTCCTCCTGCTCCTTCACAACCAACTCAAAACTTAACTTTTTAAAGACCAACACGCTGAAGGACACTTGGACAGGACGCGCCAGCGTGGATGGCCACTTTGGCGGGCGCTGGCATTGAACGGGTGACCTTTTCTGTTTTTTATATGGTCTCCAAAAGCACTGGGCCAACCTGACAGCCTTCAATGCTCCTTGGCTGCGCAGGCTTGCCAGGTGACATTCAACCAGCTCCCCGGAGACGCTTGCTTGGCTCTCGGCTCCGCGTTTTACAAGGTCCCACAGTCTCAGGCAGTCCACTAGCAGGTGGGGACAATAATTAAGTATGATTACTAGACATTAATCCATCCATAGACTGACAGCCACAGCTGCCACAACTTTACAGCTGCTACGGTGCCATAGAGGGCTTCCAGGTGACTTAACACGGCCCTCGCAGCCATAATGGACGTCCTGTGAACAACTCACTCACATATCGTCTCGGCGCCTACGTTGTGAATTTTTGCTTGGCTTGTCTGCATCTCCCCCTCGCTCCTTTGCTACTCCCTCTTACAGCGAGATGTGAGGACAGAGGAATAATCACATGCATTTGCCAAATGGGACACCTCGGTCATTTCCATAATGTTATGTAATGGACACAGCATTTATCTGCAGAGGCACACGTGTCCTCATTGTTTTTCATTCATTTTCTCCATCAGCATTGTCTGTACATTTATTTGGTCATACAATGCTGCGTGGGCTCGGTTACCACAGCTGCGTAGTGTGGTTTTCAGTGTCACCGCCACGTGTATGAGGACGCCGTCCTCGTTCTTCAGCTTTGACCATAATATGTTGTAGAGAGCCGAAGACCCACCTACTGTTTCACTGGCCGAGGTTAGACAATGTCTTCTGTTTTTATTTTCAAATGTCTTTTAAAGGGATCAAAAACACCAAAAAACAGGCGTTTTCTGCCTCTAAATGGTGAATGGGTATCTGCTAGTGTACGGCACAGTAACGGCACAGTTTGGCCGCCTCAGTGGTGCTAAAGCAGTGGTTATTTTGTTAGCATGCAACAACAACAACATACTGTACCCCATGAGTCTTAGCAACAGAAGGGCTGTCAAAGCCTGCCCACTGCCATCCGTAGCCAAAGTGCCATTTTTTCGCCATAACAGGTCCATGAGGACAGAGACTCAGTAGATGGCCTTCACCCAGTAGCCTCATGTGTTGTAGTAATCCAAGGCCAAATGGCTGCCGTGGATTCTTAACCGTCACATTTGAGCTGGACCATAGCAGCAGGGACACGGTCGTCCTTACCCCAGCGAGTGTAAATATATGTCACGACACGAGTGCACCTGAAACCATTCAGCAGGGCGAAAAACACGACACAAAACGGAGAACATGTTGTTTCTTTCTCCGATTCTCTCACATCACGGCCGCTGAATATGGCTGAGCTGGCAGCACGGACCCAGCCCCTGGGGGGGAGGGGGTGGGAATACAGTCGAATGCAATTATTTCTTAAATACTTACAGCCACGACTGGCTTGTGCGGTACGCATTTATAGGGAAATGTATGGTTGTTATTATTCAAGTTAACAGAAAGGCAGCAAAGCGGTGTTCAGCTGCCCTCTCTGGTTGGAAGTTTCACGTCTGTTGCACCTCTGACCTAACAGGCAACAGCGCACACAAACTGTCCTTGGAGCAACTCATAGCATTGTGCGTGTTTGGACACGTGGAAGGTGACAGCGGTGGGTGTGAAGGAGTTTGAGGGAGACGTTCAAATCCTGCTAAACCTACAGTCGCCAACTGCATGCATCAAGTTGGTGTGGGTTGTTGGATTTCTTCAGATTGTTTAAGACATTTATTATGAACAGGGTTTTTAGTCTCAAAACGCTGTTAATAAAGACTAAACCTACCTCATGGTTTACTCTGTTATCTAACGGCCTCCAACTAAGTCTACAACCACGCAACTATAGGAATATCTACATGTCATTTTTAATGGATCTCTAACAGGAATCATACACTGGTAAGACATCCCATATCACTGCAGTTGAACGCACATTGCCACTTACAGCAGACTCATCCAGTGACACTTTGGTGCGGCTACACTGCACGACTATAGGGAGCTTCAGCGATAACTCACTCCCAGGCTTTATTAGCAATATGCCTTTTCCCTCTAGACAAAAAAATAATTTCCAGACCTCAGACAAATGAAGCTGAAGCTCTCATCAGCGGCCCCTGTAAGAAATGACACTGCATTATAGATCAAAGTCAACCTCCGACGATTTTGTAGCCTATAGCCCAGAATCACACGTACGCGAGGACACAAAGTGCGAATGCTCGGTAAAGGTGATTAGAGGTTGTCATTGATGAAACACAGCAGACACACACGAACAGGCAGAAGTGACGCGGCCCTTTTGTACTAGAACGTGGCAACATTTTGGCTTATTCACTGGATGCATTCAGTGCCAAAAAACGTGCTACATTACATGTAACACTGCAAATGGAAGTGAATATTTATTGACGCCGCTTGTGTGGAGTTTTGTCATACCCATTGGTATGATTGAAAGTGTAAATAGTTGTCTGGCTATATAATATTTCGGTCTAAACGGGCATTCTTATAAAGTACTACAGTATCTATCCATCGTGTGTGTTAGCTCTGTCATGAGCCAAAATCTGCCATCTGTTCAGTTTAGTTGAGCTGGCTTTTATCAAGCTAAACTTTGAGCATTATCATGATTATTCCATTTTCATATTGCCTTCAGATTTGAAGATTGTGAGCACTGCAAACGCCTGTTTGCACTGACGGTGCCGGCTTTTGTGATTATGAACCTTGAAGTTAAAAAAGGTTGAAGGTGATGGCTGACCGTGTACATGGAAGATCTTTAAAATCTTTTAAACACGTGTATCCCTTCACAGCTATATTTACAGTGTGTAAGAATTATTAATGGGGCCAAACAATCAATTACAAGAAAAGTAAGCTGAATTTATTCGTAAGCAAAAGAGCATCAGTGTTACTTTAACTGTATAACTGACTGCTATTAGGCTGTTCTCTCCGTACCCCATGTGCGTACCATTCTTTGTCGTGTTTGAGGATGAATCATAATTCTCTTTAAGTAACATCATCTCCAAATGACTGGCGTTTTTACAGCAGGACTTAAATGGAAAGTGCAGCGTTCAGAAGGAGACACTGGCAATGACCTAGCATGTGGTCTGCACAGCTTGAAAACACTAAATGAATCTACACAACGCGGCCAGCACTCCCAAACGGCTCAAAGGGCTTCTGAGGAACTTGCTAAATTATTTTTTACTGAGAGACGTCTGAGTGGCTACTCGCTATTAAAGCCATTCAATCACTCCTTTGTTAAAAGGTGCAACTTTATTATTGCTAAGGCAGAAAAAGGCAAATTTGCTTTTGGGTAATTAGTTGAATAAGGTCCATCCATATCCGTTGGCAGTGCCTGACAGTTGGAGGCTGTTAGGCTGGTGAAAATGAATTTCCTCTCACTATGAAACTAATTATAGACATAAGAGCTGAGTGGGAGATCTGTGGTTTGGTTGGGCCCACGCTGAGCAATGTGTACATAACTGATACACATATCAGCAATAGGTCATCACAGTTCGTGGCTCAAAGTCGTAACCAAATTTGAAACTTTATACATTAAACACAGACAGAGAAGTAGCCAAGCTATGACAGGCTTATGATACGGTAGGTTTTCGGACGCGATCGAGAGCAACTCAATATGCACAAGTATGAAAATCAAAGCTACGATGTTGCAAACTTTTGCGGCAAATTAAATGAAGTCTAACGGAGTCACGGAACTCAGTGAACCCCAATGCAGCGGCAACGTCACACCGTGCAAATCTTTGTTCAAGATCTCGTGTTCAACTTTGGTGAACTGTGACGCGCACATTTGCGCACGCTGACCAATAGCATGGCGTCTTTACAGTGCTGACCTTTGAGTCCTAATCGAAGGAAGCTGCCGTGGCTCGTCAGCTGTGTTGCTCCTTCCACAGAGTCGAGGTACAAATTTGTGATCATGCTCTTCACTAAACAAAATGATGCAAAAAGCTGAGAAAGGAATGCCAGGGGGAAGCGAAATGGCTCAGTGAAAACAAAGTACAGACATTCGGAGAGCTACTGTGACTGATGCTAGCGTGCTCCATCATCATCACTAGCTCTGCATACTGCGTCACGGGCAAATGATAAATGTTCCGCACACGTTAAGACAACAAGTGGGACCTTTCCTTTCCTTTCTTAAAAATAGCGATGGGACGAGATGACAAAAGGCTGCCTGCACTTCTCATTACCACTGTTCAAAATGACTGACTATATACTATAAAAGTCTTTGCTGTAATTTGAATAGGAACTGAATTATTCCTAGAACTTGTGGGCGAATGCAGTATTCAGCTCTGTCCTTCATAGCCTGTAACAGCTGCCTGTATTTATTCAAGGATGTGAGTTTAGTGAATACGCCTGGGCCTGAATTGTCCAGTTTCCGTCCTGAAAGCTGCTCCCTGTTAAAGCTCCCAGTGCTTTGAGCCTAACGCAGCCCAGACTTTGTGTCAGACTGGCCTTGTGACGGAAGGATTAAGTTTAATTGTTACCCGCCACTTTTAAAGTTTGTAAGAATACACCATTGTTATTAATGAGTCTTACAAGGGAAAGCAACACCAGAAGAATTATTTCATGGTGGTCCAGAAAATAATGTAACTTAATAAGAACAAGTATAATTGCAATTTCCCTATCTCTGATTAATTCAGTGGTGCTAATTACCTCTTCTTTTTCATACTCCAGAACTGTGATAATTATTATTACTCTTTTTTTGAAGAGGCATTTTGTGAGCTTGTTAAAAAAAAAAAAAAAAAAGAACATAATAGACTATGAGAGCAAGAAAAAAAGAAAACACCACGGGGGCCTTCCATACCAGAAATAAGGAAATGTGATGCCTATGAGCAATTAAGTTTGTTCTCACATTTGGACGTTTTACATTCGAGTGCATATGCGGTGTTCTCTTATAGGGTGTTCGTCTTTCGTATCTGCCGACAAACGGCTCACTTGTAGAGCCAGAACCCACACAGCAACCTCAACTGTAAGGACAGGAGAATGTATTTTGAATAAATCCGGTCATAGTGAAATCAGTTTGCAACCAGAATCTTTTAACCATGAAATCAGCCTAATTACTCTTACACCTCTGACAGTGGTTGATCAATTCGATTTTGCCAAAGGGGATGATGGTGAATGTTGCATTTTGTCATTTTTTCCCACTTATGGTTTTAGCTAGTTAATTAGGTGAGTACAGATTCAACTTTTGGATATGGCCACATGGCACAAAATTCCCTTCCTGCTCCCGGCTAATTTAGGAAAAGGACAGACAAATTAATCAATTAATCAAGTGTTAATATAATCCAATGGCGGAGATGTCTTTCACCTCTCTCCTCTACCCCGTGTTTTGTGAAATCACCTGTCCATTCCTTCCGCATCATCACTTGTTAGTGGTCTTTATTCCCACCCATTTCTCTCCAAATTAGCTTTAGTTTTCAGCCTTACCTTAGCAACCCTTGTGAGCTACCTGCTGTGGAATAGGCCATAAATCACACCAAACTGGTTCACATACAAGCATGCACCTTCGCGGATATAAGCCCAGGGGTAGAAACAGGACACAGTAGTTTTTATAAGCTCATAATGAAAACAAAAAGATGGGAAAGAACATCCAGCGAATAAAGAAGACAAAGCTTGAAACCAAACAAAATAAAAATCACTTTACAGCATATGTTGGTCACGGTTACACGCTGTGCTATAATGTGTCAGTTGAGGCATGAATCTTCCCTAATGGCATTATTCAGTCTATAGTAAAACTACAATCAAATGTCTCCCCTATTTAGTGACGCTGCAGAGAGCTTATGGTTTTGGCCCTAAACTATCCTACTAGTTAGCAAAGCTAGTAAAGTAGGTAAACATTATACTTAATAAAACAGACAGTGGCCGCTCACCGAAGCATTCTCTTGGTGCTTTTTGTGCCCAGATTTCTATTACAAGCACTTGGCTTGCAGTTTTCACTCATTAATGTCATTCTAAAGAAAGTAATGTAAAAGTAAAATGAATGAATAATGCATGACAAATCGTGTTAACTGTATTAAGTAGAGAGACTGTGCATCAGTGGCCGCACTTACAAAGGTAGACCTTGCTCTATCCAATAATAAATAGACTGCCACTCTAATCAAACGAACATCCCACTGCACACTCCTCAGGATGCCCCATTGCATTAGGATATTTCATTTAATTAGGCCAAATCCCTTTCAACTCTGCCGCAACATCAGTGTGCAGAAATGTCTCTGGGACCGGCATGGACTCGAGGTTTAAGTCATTAAGAAAATCAGGTCAGCCGTTGCATCTGGAGGAAATCCATGGCAAAATATGTAATTACACACACGCATGCCAGCGTTGCTTTTAATGAGCTGTTTCAAGACGAGAAGTCTTAGAACAATTCTCACCTCAGAGCACATGCATACTTTGAAAACTACAATATGTCAGGGAGTGGAGGAAGGATAGCTGGGTGTCAACTAGTGACATTCATTATTGTTGCGGGCGATGCATAGAAGAATATGGCATTAATGGACATGTGTCAGTATTGCATCTTCCAGAAAAAAGAGGTGAATTCTAATAATTAACGTGACTGGTTTAGCTGAGCGACAGACCGATTTTGATTTAAAACGTAACTACAAAGGGCAGGAGTCAAACTGGAAAAGCATAGATTTGGGGAATATGTTGCCTATGATGCTCATCCCACAGTGTGTCCTAAGAATGTAGATGATATTAGACACTATAATGCCATGTGTCCCTGACTGACAGGGTTAAAGAATTGTTTGTGTGTTCCATCTGAAAACTTAGACTCATTATCTTAATTGCAATCTCAGACTTTAATTAGCTACACACACACACCGAGTCATTCAGGTGTGATCAATGCCCTCTTAATCTCCAACCATAAAATGAAAAGAAAATGAAATCAGTGTTTTGCTATCTTTAATTGGAACGTAATGTCAAAATTAATAACAATCAAGTCAATTAGCATGCGTAGCTGGCTGATGTGCACCGATTCCAGCCTTTAATATTATTGTGATTCCAGGTTAACTGTCATCATTACAGGGGGATTCAGCAGAGCATCAGAGGAATTTAATGGAGTGAGCCGAGCAGGAAGAGCAGACTGGAAAGCTCTAAAACCATGGAGCCTAGAAAAAACAAAAAGACTCAGCAGAAGAACAACCATCTCACCTCAGCAGGATCTCTGATTTAACGGTGTCTGAATAAGATCTCTTTCCCAGAAATAGAAAGCCCACGCCTTTTTTGGAGAACCCATCCTGTCAAGGAAATTACTTTCCTGTTGGGAGGAGGAAGCATTATTTCAGTGTCTTTCAGACTCCCTGCCCTGCTTACTAGACGCAGTTTATGACAGCCTAATCCACATACCCTTTGATAAACCCTGCGAGACAAAGGCCCTTAATATACCACATTCCTCCTTTCTTCTGCTGTAATTTCCAGCTTTGAGGCTACACAGCAAAAATAAATGTGTTTAGGGAGGAATGGACTGAGATAAGGTCACTTAGAGATCCTCGCGGAAGAACGCTGTGCAGCCTGCTGTCTCGTGGCGTAGAGAATGTTTCAGGCAAAAACGCGTCGAGGTTGTTAGTTTGAGTCTGCTCGCATGCTTGCTTGGAGGCATACTGTAACAGGAGTGGGGATGCAGGATAATCAATTAATGATTTACCGGGCTGTGGTTTCCCGCCCCAGAGCCTGGTTTTGTAATCTGAAGTGAATAAATTTGTATAGGAAGGCTGCTAATGAGGCTTAATAAAGACGCTCGCCATGGGCTGCAGTGGATGGACTGGTGTCCTATTTAAGAGTCACAGGAGCCGCCCTTTGGGAAGAGATGACCCATCCAAGACTGCAGGGCTGTTGGAGTGTTTACCTTAACATCCTTAAATATTAAATGGGCTATTTTGGATGTTAATTTATCTAGAAAACACCTTTTGGCTTCCCGCTTTTGTACGTGATTAAAAGTAAAGATGAGACACACGAGCCACCACGACGAGGGTTTTTTTCTTCTTTCTTTCTTGTGTGTAAGAAAAGCAGCGGTTTAGACGAGCCATGGCTGAACAAAGCCCGCGGCTAACTAGAGGTGTCCTAGGTGAGGTATTACATCGGAAGAGTGCACAGCCATATCGTTAAAGCGCATTACGTCTGACCTGAGGAGGGAGGGTGAGATTATCTCAATGCTATTGTCTTACATTTGGAGTACAGCCGAGAGTTTAATCAAATCTTGAAGCAATCAATGCACCAGCTCCGATGGACACTTTCCTCGCCCTTGGAACCCAAGGAGTGTTCAGATACGATACCACTGGCAAAAAGAGTCACTTCGGATACATCATCGTGGAGAATGAGATTAACCTCCCATCCTCTACCCACTGGGATATCTAATGTCGCCGAGCTTATCTTCTAAGCATTCAATCAACCTCCAAGAACCAAGTCTATAAACACCTTGCAGTCTTTTGTTTCCCCTTTCAGCCTCCCTCCCTCTCAAAAACTTGCTCGTACACTCTGAAACTTTTCATTGTTTCCTGTCTCCGTGTGTTGCAGTGCATGTATGCGAGAGGAAAAACACAAAGACGGTGGGTGAATCGGAAACTGGTGACAGTCCAGAAGCATGTGCACGCACTGCAGTTTGTTGTTGAAATATTAGGACACAAACCCCTGCGGTTGGACTGGACACTGTCCCAAATAGGCTCATCTATTATTAAGATGTTTGCCTATTTTCCTGTTTTCTTTATCTGTCTTGCTGGGCAACATATAAGGGGATAGAGACATCACGGCCGATCTCACCAAATATATTTTAAGATGAACTGATTTGGTCCAGGATTAAAAAGATTAAAAACAAAATGACAGAACACACATTATAATCCCTCTCCATCTCACACACACACACACATCGTCACATAGGCAAACTCTTGACATGGTGCAATAGAAGGAGAAAAAACCCTAATAGCATTTTTTTTTTTTGTTGGGAAGATTAGAAATACATTATTTAAAGACATTTAGTCTAGGTTTTCCTGAAATAGATCTGGGCGGAAACACGATCTTCCTATTCTCAACCACATCTATCCTCAATATTTCTGCACATCTCTAGGCCTCGTCTTGTTCTCCGTGCACGCCGTGACATGCACTGTATTTTCTTTCTTTTTTTTATTTTTATTGTCATCATCCGAAAACAACCCATTTTTATTTGATTTTTTTAAATGCAACAGTGTTGCCTGTCCTTGGCCAAGCCGACAAGCACCAGCTGTAGGTAAAATCCTGCTGAAACAAGTGTATCAAATTGCTTATTGTGGTGGGAGGTTTGTGCATTTGCTGAAGAGTCATTCAACCCCAGCATTGCACACAAAGGCCTTAATATCATAATACAAACTCCTGACAAGTATTTAAGTTCGGCGTGCAAAATCTGACCAGCTGCACCTTATCTATGCGCCACAGTCTCATTTCCAATTTCTTATTCAGCATTTGCATTTGACAAGTAGGTTTTGCAGATCTGTGTAACCTTTGGTGTGGGGCGAGATCAGTGGCACTCGAAATTGCACGCTATGAATGGCTCTAAGCTGAAGTAACCGAGTGTGATAACTTTTGCCTGCCAGATAAACACAGGCAGAATCGCTCCTGCTCCCTATTTAGCATTACAATGAACTACGCTCTTGGGTGCCAATGTTCTTTTATGTGCCCTTACTCTCTATGAGGCCCTGTCCTGTACAACACAACGGTAATATGCTGTTTACCGTTCTGTTGTTATGTGCTTGCTCATAAAAGACACTGGAATGCAGACAAGAGTGAGTAAAAAAACAAAAAAAAAACCCCATCAAATGTGTTAAGGAGAATGCCATTTTTCTACAAATGCACACTTATCTTGATTTACTTACAAACATGCTGAATTATATGGCTACGTGGCCCTGAATATAAACAAGTTCAGTGTATTTCCAATGACAAAAATACTGTTGGATGGCAAGGATAGTGCAAGATTAATATGAAAGACTCGTCACCAGAGTTGGTGACGCGGGTTGACTCAGAATATTTCCCTTAATTCAGGTAGAAAAAGTGGCTTATTACCTCAAATTAAGATTTAATCTCCTCTACTGTTTGTACTGTGTGAAGAGCTACGGCTTGCTGCTAGTTTTTGTCTCATGAAAAACCTTTTTGTGGCGAAACCTAGAAATGCACAATCATTATGGGCGCTCAAAAAAAAGCAATATTTCAAACACAGCTTAATGGCGTGTTGGCCCTGGCTCTATTGTGAAACCAAAGTTCTTTTTAACTGTGCCCTTGAGCAACAAATTGGACTAAATACCTCTACTCCTACTGGAAGCGAGACAAGGTGAATATGTCAGCTGAATATACAACAGACATTTACATTAATGTGACACTTTTTTCTTGTTGCCAACATTGGATTTAACAAGAAAATTAAAGCAGACCTACCATCTGAGGTCAATGATACAGTATATGTGAACGCATATTTTAACTATAAAAGCAATTTTTACGTTGGCTCTCTGTCAGGTCGGCCGGCATCATTCTTTTTTTTTTGCCCTTTCCTGTTGTAGCATTGTTTCCCTAATCTAAAGGGATGAGGATTAGGGGGATTTTGTCAGCACCGCTATCCGTGTCTGACTGTCCTGAGGCTGTGAACTGCCATCACAGACAAGTTCATTCTGTTTACCCTTCGTCATCCGGAGGAATATTAATCATTCGGTCCGAGCAAACAGCTTTGGCTCTGCACACGTAGTCAAATCCTGAAACTGCCCCCGTCTCGGAGATTGAGCTGACAGTCACTGAATGGTTGAGGATCTATTTTTGGACACTCTAGACATAAAAAAAAAAAGTCCAAGGAAATAGAGTTTCGCGACAGCGGAGTAAATGGATGATTTCAAACATTATTGTGTGGAGCACAACATGCTAGCCTACTAAAATCAATCTGAGGAAAACAAATCTCGCTACAGAGGTTACAAAGCAGTTTATTATCTGCGGTGATGCAAATATGACTACTATTTATTAAGTATGTGAACAGATGAATTCAGACAGCCATGCCAGCATGTCTGTGGGGCTGTACTTAGGAACAGAAGTGCCTTGAGCTAAATGCTAATAGATGTCTTTACTAAATGATGATAAGATATTTCAATGTGTAAGAGAAAGCTTCGACCTGCTGGTGGCGCTATATGAGGAGTCAGGAGATGACCAAGGTCATTAGGATTCACCCTCAGGGCAACAATGGGTATCTGCACTAAATGTCATGACAATCCATCCAAGAGATATTTCAGTCTGCACCGACACATCAACACACCGACAGTGTGCCAGCGTGGCCAAAGACAGTGGCCTAACACCAATACCAGTCTAATCAATATAAAAGGATCTGACAATTAAACATAAAACCAACACACAGTGAAATATATACAAGGAGACATAGATATAAAATGGTCAATTGTACTTGAAAGGTCACCTTTAGTTTCTACAGCATGGGGGGGAAAAAAAAACCTCGGTAAGAGGATCTGAGACTGCTTTGGTAGATATGTCATCAATAAATCAGGGATGCAGCATGGAACCAGACCTGTTGGCGTTTTGCAGGCGAGTCCCGGACAGGTACTGATTTTGGTACGGCAGGCACAGGCTAAGTGGAGCCTAAGCTTGGTATCCGTCATCGTGGCAGATTGTGCGCGGCCCCACCCGGCGAGCATCCTTCTGACACCTGCACTGATGCCTGCTGAGTTAAATGTAGGCCATGGCAATTTGTGTGCAATTGAATTTAAACAATGGCCTACAGTCGGCGCTGTTTATTAATTCATTGTGAAGTAATTGGTTACGTTGATTAATAATAGAAGAACAGGCGCGCTTGTGCATGTCAGTCATCTAGTGGTACCACGCTTGTTTTTTACGTGCTCAATTGGGTTTGTAATTTAAGCTATAACAAATTCATCTTGATTTATATTTCATAGCAATTTCATTGATGCAAAACTCAAACTTCTGAGGTGATTTATAAGGTGATTTATATTTTATTTTTTTGGAATTCCTGCAGGGATCTGGACTACCTGACCCAATGCTTTGAAGGTAATGAGAATAATCTAAAATTTGATTCTCAATTTAATTGCGAGCCAACACAAGGTCATGGGCGGCTGCATGAACCTACGTAAAGTGCAATAAGGCACCGTAAATTAGGCCTTGCAGTGGTTTATTGCAGGACTGACGTTTTAAACTGAGTTTTAGCTAGGTGCAATAAACTGGGAGCTTTACACTGTAACTTAAAGAGCTTTTTACCTAAATAATTAAAAGAAACAGTCATAATGAAAGTAATTTATCAGGTTTAAATGGGAAAATGCATTTTTGATTTTGGTGAATTTATTCTTTAAGTGGGATACCAGTGCCGATTTCCAGGTGTCTTCAATTTTGTTGTGTTCCTATTCCTACACCGTCTTTTTCGGATGCTCAACGTTCACTTGAGATGTAGAGTATCGAAACAGCACTTTTCCTCACAGTTTACAAAACTGCCATCACCGCGGCATCATTTTCTCTCTACTCTTCTCTGCTTTTGGACAAAGTCCACGCTCCCCCCCCCCCCCC
>JAVQJF010070548.1:0-12071 GCA_036023855.1 Gadopsis marmoratus
CCAATCCCAGCAGACATTGGGTGAGAGGCGGGGGAACACCCTGTACTGGTCGCCAGACAATCACAGGGCAGACAAACACACATTTACATTCACACCACATTCACACACCGATGGGGACATGCTATGGGGCAACTTTGTGTTCAGTGTCTTGGCCAGGGAGATTTCGACATGTGGACTGGAGGAGCTGGGATCGAACCACCAACCCTGGGGTTAATGGACGACCGCACTACCCTCTCAGCCGCCCCCCAATTTATTCTAGTAAAACTGCTACACTTGCGAGGGCGAAGCAAATCTACACACATTTTTCAGATCGAGTTCAACTCTGGTGACCTGTGAATCTGTGCCGTTAACATTAACTTGACAGTGCTGACCTTTTAGGGAATGGAATGGAGGAAGCGATTGTCGTTTATAAGCTTTGTCGCACCATCCACTTTTATTAAAACTGAAAGAAAGTTACGAGACATGAGTCAACATACAGACATGTATCTTTTGAATAAGTGTTGACGTTATTGTCCACTTAGCAACCAAGCTAATTAGTTTTCAAAGTAACAATTAGCTCAGAGAGATATTGATGTCTGGAGAACAAAATTCCGTTGGGAAGTAAACAGTCCAGTACAGCGAAAATAGAAAGAAGCCTGGGGAGCTATTGTGACTAACGCTAGCATGTCCTGGCTGGTTAGCCGTCATTATAGTTTCCTTAATTCTTAATTGGAAATTAAAACTGTAGCTTAATTTGCCAGAATAAAACATATCCGGTGTCCCGTGTAAAGCACCCAGACGAAGTCATGGCTTGAAACTTAAGAGTGAAATCCAAACAGTCTCCAGAGCAGCAGTGAGCAGTGCTCCATCAGGTCGTGCAGAGTGGCAGAGCTGCTGCGAGACAGCAGGGATAAAGTGTCTGCAGCCGCTGAGCCGCCAACATGGCCTGCAGCATACATTCACTGCTATTGCCCTGAAGATTTATTTTGAGAGGGCTTCATTTTTATGTTTCTCAAACAACAGGGGCCTGTTGGACATGACATCTCTGCCTCTGGTCACCTCCGGTGCCTGAACTTCAGACTGATGTCTCTCCCCCTCAGGCTGCACTGCCAAGAAAGAGGGCTTTGCTGCTGCCAAATCATTTTTTGATCCTGTTTGAAATGTGCCATGAATTACGCATATAATGTTTGTCAATATAAAATATAAAAGTCCAGAAAGTTGCAGTTTGTTGTAAAGACAATAAAGTATAATTTAGTTTTGTGTGAAACCGCTCAGTGATCTGTTGTCTTACACAATATATGTCACCAACACCAACATGGCCGTCAGTGTAACATTGTCTTACATGGTGTGTGAATACTTCAACAGGTTTATGACAAACTGTGACTTTCCTGACTTGCTAAATTACCTTATTAAATAGACAAACATCACATGTGTAACTCATGGCACAATTCAAACGGGATTCGTTTGAATTGTGACATCTTGCAGTTGAAAAAATAAACTTGTCAGTGCTCTCTGGTGGAGTGAATATGTATCAGCAGATGGAGATTGATCAGTTGTCATGGCGATGGATCTGTTCACGTGCAATCTCAGTAGCTTGCGTGTCAGCCACTTTTAGGACTTGCAGATGTTGACATCAAAGTAAATTTTTGACCTTGAAAATAGTAGCTTTGACAGAACACTTTCAACTCAAGTCCACTTACAAGCTTTTTCCTGATCACATGGTCTCTTTTCACATATGTTTAGATAAAGATGTGAAATGGAGACGATGATTGTTGTGTAAATTTCTGTCTTTTTGTTTTTGGCCATATTTCACTCAAGACAACAGACAGTTTTACATGATTGAAAGCTGTGGATGAAGCTAGTAAGTGGACCTTGACTTGGGATTGTTTTGTCAAAATTTCCACGGTCAAGTAGGAGATTTGATGCTTACCTCAAACATGTCTTTGGCATTTCTATGCTGCAGTTGATTGCTACTTAACATATACTCCACTGCCAATATATCTGTAATAATCTAATATCTGCAGATAAGCGTTGGATGTGTAGAGTTGTTGACATGCAAACAGTGTATCATGCGTACACACAGCTTTATAAATCTGAAAATAAGTGTGTGAATGCATTTTTAACAGTTTTACTTATTATGCTGCAGGTGGTCAGAAACATTACATTTTTTTATGAACTGATTATACTTTTGGCTAAATCCCTGTTTCCTTATCTCAATTAGTGGCAGAGGGCAGCAGAACAGACATTTATTTATATGACATTTGTCACAGACTTTACTGAACACGTTGTCACTGCCAGTCAGTGTCTATAAACCAGCAGACAGCAGCAGCAGTAGTCTGCTCTTCAATTCCCTCAGGCTTAGTGTAAACTCCTCTGTAGGAGTGTGGACACAACTTTCTGATACTTTTTGCTTTGTTATGTGGCTCTGCTGGAGTGATAGTGCACTGATTGATTTGTTGTGATACACGGCTTCTCGCATGCCAGTCACAAGGCAGGCGTAGTGGAGCGACGGTGGCTTGTCGGAACGCAGAATTTACCAGCGGATGAATCCGTCTGTGTAACTCGCTGTTACCTCAGGTCCCCTGAATCTGTCATGTTGGCTCTCTGTGAAATGAAGCATGCCGACTACAGTCCTGCAGACAGCAGGAAGATATATGGCCGTTACGCTCCAGCTAATTAGGTTCAGGTCACGCGCAGTTTATCATCCAGGTCATGGGGAGAAACGCCTAAAGCATTTGGATGTACAGCCCATGTCTGCTGTTGTTCGCAGTCGTACGAGTTGTACAGATACCCACTGGACCTAATCTCTGCCCTGAGGCTTTTCTCCACTAGCACAGGCTCTTGTTGCCCTGTTGAGATGGCTTGGACTTTGCTGGTAAAATAAATGGGCTTGTATCTAATTATTTTTTATGTCCAGTGTATATGCTCTAACCAGTATTACATAAAAGTGAGAATATATGTAATTAATAAAGAAGGAATTATTTGTCATACATATTCACCTCAATCAAGTTTTGGGTCATTTAACAATTTGCCACTCGTCAGGCCTTCACACACCGGGGGCGTTTTTGTTCAAATCAGTATATTTGTTCGAGCTGTTTGTCATGAGTACTTTTACACAGAACATGCATATTACAAGGTGATAAAGGTAGATTTTTTTTCTGAGCTTTCCACGGCAAAAAGACATCAGCCAATCACATCGTGCAGATCAGACGTCACGTCACAACTCCACAAAACCCTGTATTATTTGACAAAGGACACAAAAATGGTAAAGACTGTAACGTCCCGGGTTCGGGTCAAGGGTGGTTCCTGTTTTATTTTGGTAATAGCATCCTCATGTATCTGTTCTAGATTTACTTCAGGCCCTTTGTTAGTTTTCCCGCCAGTTCTCTGTCTCACCTGTCCTTTGTTTCCAACCTGTTGTCTATTAAGCAATCATTCTCAGTTTTGTATAAAGTCCTGGTCCTTTGGTTCTCTGGTTGCCAGTTCATCTTAGTTCTCTGTAACTAGCGTTCCAGCGTTCTGTATCCTAGTGTTTTGACTTCCTGTGTATGATCTCGTGTGTTTTGTGGATTGCGGTTCTGTTTCCTCCCTGTCGGCACTGTAGCTTGTATGGACTCACTCTTTGTACCGAACCCTGGCTGTCATATATAAACTGTTTAAACCTACCCTCGGTCTCTGGATTGTGCATTTGAGTCCATATCCAGGTTCCAGTCTACCCCAGACGTTACAAAGTGTAAGAACAGGTTTGGCTTTTTAGCTGGACACTGCACATTCAATTGTAATATAAGACACTGGAGCACACATAGTCTTTATATGAGTGCTCCAATGTCCTATGCTAGTACTTCAGTGTATGTGTAAAGGCTTTCTAGACGAAATGTGATGTGTCAAGCTGATGGCCACCATTTTTGACATGCAAATATACTTGTAAATATTGATGTGCAGCTGACCATGGGGCCCGTCAGAAAATGTGTCTTACTGTCAGCATTTCTGTGAATATTGTACTTTATGTCTTTGCTAACGTTCCATTGCTTTACATGTGGGTGAGATGAAGTTACATGAGTTTATGACTGCAGTAAGGACATTAAGACTATATATATAGTACGAATACTGTCTTTAGCAACACATTTAACAGGTGACTTGTGTTTCACTGCCCTTTTTACAGCAAACATTTTCAAGTCTGTTTCACCTATAAATAATATGCGTTGTTGCACCTGTAACCACACCCAACAGTGTAGTGACAACGGTAATAAATATCAGATTTTATCCATCAATTTCAGCCTCAAATATCCAGAATCGGACTATGTTGTAGCAATGTTGTCATATTCCCAGATCTCAGTAATTACTTTACTGAATGCAATATAAGCATATCTCATAGACGCAATGGCCAAACCTACCAACATAAGATCTAAAATGTAATAAACCTGAATTAATTTGTTTGGATTACTGTTTTATTGTTGCACTGTAATGGTAGGCCTCATTGATTATTTGTTATTGCTGACATGAATTGATCGTAACAATATTTTAAAATAACAAAATCTGAAACTTGTGAAAGTTTAGTGTATTCACTGCAGTGAAAAATGTAGGAAACCTTGTTGGACTAGAAATAAGCGTTAGCAAACACAATTAATTGCTGGCCCTGACCCAGATTTGATGGAATTGATTTTCTTAACATTCAAAGAAAAACCTGAAGGAGCACCTGAGCTAATCCCAATGCGCTGTGCCACTGCAGCTGTCCGCCACTTTTGCGTGGGATAATCTCCTCCAAAGAGAAAAGCTGTAAGATTCAGAGCTCTGCACTACATGGCGAAGGCGTTTTTTTCCAGACTGAAGACACTTGCATTTTGCTTTGGGAAGATTATCTAAGATGAGTGAGCTTCCCACCCACTGTCTGTCTTTGCCATCTGAGGCCGGCAGCAGCTTGCTATTACCCAAGGCCTGTTCAGCAGTCGCTCCCTCCTTTCAGATCCTCCCAGCCTCTCGGCACCATCAAGGTTCAAAGAAGCGTTTGATTATTGAATGTTGTTGGCTTGAAGGATATCCGACATCCCAATTTTTCAATGTCCTGCATTTATCCATCCATCTATCTATTGACTCGGACCTGAGGATTTGTGCAGAATGCAGGACAGGGTGATGCTCCACAGGTTTTCAAAATGAATTTAGAAGAGGACACACAGCACTTCCCCTCTTATCAGAGCAGCTCTGTCCTATAAAGCCGAAATTGTCTGTCACCAGGTTTTAGTTATTATATCAACGTCAAAAGTTGAACACTTCATGTCTGCCATTTTTGTCCCAAGAATTTATTTAGTCATTGTATGTATTCATTGCAGTTTGAACTTTTATTTGCACACAGAGATAAGCAGTGTTATATATGTGTAGATTACTGTGTGGATAATTATTAGGGGTATCTCGCCCTCTTAGATCATTTGATGTGTAGCTTGCTATACAGACCACAATCCAATACAAAAACAAGACATACATTTACAACAATACATTATGCAAAACATTAACCCACAAAAAGGGTTTAATAGTTATACTTTTGTCGTAATAACATAGTGACTCTGTGAGGCTGTACTAAGGCACAGCAGTGCTTTGAGCTAAATGCTAATGTCAGCTTGCTAACATGCTCACAATGAAAAGCAAACGTACTGATGTCTAATTAGCACCACGTACAAAGTACAGCTGAGGCTGATGGAAATGTCGTTACTTGTGCAGGTGTTTGGTCAAAGAACAAAGCATTGAACAGATTAAAAATGTGACCTCATGAGGGGGCTAGATGGGACCACCGACATTTTTACAGTTCATCCTCAGGGATGCTTTGCGTTGGCTGCTCACTGTTGGTAACTTTGCTGTCAGTGCATATGTTGCCTTCCTTAAATTGGCGAGCCTTGTGTTGTCTCCGGCGGATTTGATGATGCAATTACGTGTTTTGAAGATTTGAAGATTTCTGGCACTGTTGTACACCCTAGTCCAATATTTCTCTCAGTATCAGGTACGCAGATGGGGAACACAACGAGCTAGCAGGAGATGGGCAGAGAAGAATAGATTGGTTGGAAAAGATTGTTTTTCAACAGCCATATTGATTTTATTCTGAATTTCACGAGGAATTTGGGTAATATCAGTGGGCTTGTATCTCTTGTATTGGTTTTATGATCTTTACACCCCTAATAATTATCTTTTTGCAGGCCTCATGTACCTACAGACAATCTACAGGCCTTATTGCATCCCCATTATTACAGTTTCAATCATATTCAAGGCCAAACAATTATTAGTTAAAAAACGTTTAATTTCTCCATCATGAAACATGTATTACACTCATGTATATTATGCAGTAAATATTATTTGGCCATTCATTTTGACATGAATAATTTACAACTGGTAATTAATTTCCTAAGAAACTCTGAACATGATAGTTTTTACTGTGTGTAACGGGGTATTCCTGTCAGTGATTCCAAGTAAGCTGTGTTTAGTAGCTCTCCCACAGGTGTTGACTCTGTGACTATGCCCAAGTGCTTTGTGCTCTCCGGCTGTTCTGTTCCAATGTGCAGAACTTTTGGGTGCTACAAAGCAGCTGCCTGTCAGCCAGACAAATGGCAGACTGCTGGGACAGCCTTTGCTGGACTGCTGGACTCACGGTACCCAATCCTTTCGAGAGAGAAGCAGTTCCCTGAACATTTCTGTGTTGTCCTGACCACATGTCTGCATGCTGCTTTTAGCCAACCAGAATTCTTTGTCCGCATTCTGCATCAAATTTTAATCAGGGAACACTAATTTCCCTGAAACTACAGTAACTCCTTAGTACTTTAGGTTATGGAGCTCATATAAACACTGCCGCCAATGAGTTATGTGCAGACGTCGAAGCTTGTCTATTTAGTGCATTAATTAGCTCAATGAATGACCTCATTAGCGTAGCTGGTTATGCTCAATATATTATGGTGATTACACTGCCATATTAAATAGCCTCAGAGCTTTTTGTTTAGAAAGGACATGGAGAGCAAGTCAGGTATCTTTCCCAGTGACTCATTTTATCTGCTACATTCAGGCTTCAATAGTCAAGTAAATATAATTTTATTGCCCCAAATCACAAATTTTCCTCACGGGGTTTTACAATTTGTACAATGCCTGCGACTCTAAGCCCTCAGACATACATACAGAGTAGACAGAAATAGCAATTACACAATTACAATACGGAGAGACAAAATTTTGACAATTTTAGGGAAATAAAGTGCAAACTTATATGACTATGGATCTGTGAAGATGTTAAGCAACTTCCAGGTGCCACAAAATAGACGGAAGGGTACCACTCCCACAGAGGGAGAGGAGACAAGCGATTCCAAGAGATGGTGAAACAGTTCATTGTAGACAACACAGTCTCCGGGAGGATGATGACCCGGATAAGAGACATCTTGATGACGCATCAACAGGAGCCAACAACGCAAAGTCCTGGGTAAAGGAAGAGAGAAAAAAGCAGGGTGAGAGATGGAGCATCTTCCCAGAACAGCTGATGGCCACAAAGGAACCTCAGCACCGAAAGAGAGAGTGAGGAAAGGAAAGACAGAAGCCAGGTTACCATCTAAGCTGTTTCCATTGCACTTTGTTGCATAATTTGCTTTCATTCACACACCAACATTTCTACTTTAGCCAAGCATAAAAATGTATTGGGTTTTTTTGTGCAATATTTAAAGATTTTTCTTGTAATTGAACATTTTATCCTTGAAGTCAAGGTGTTGAAGCAGGAAAAATGGGCAAGCGTAAGGATGTTAGTGACTTTAACAAGGGCCAAAATGTGATGGCTAGATGACTGGGTCAGAGCATCTCCAACACTGCAGCTTTTGTGGGGTGTTCCCGGTCTGCAGTGGTCAGTACCTACCAAAAGTGGTCCAATGAAGGAAAACCAGTGGACTGGCGACAGGGTCATGGGCAAAGCTCACTGATGCACATGGGGAGCGAAGGCTGGCCCTCGTGGTCTGATCCAACAGAAGAGCTACTGCAGCTCAAACTGCTGAAAAAGTGGATGCTGGTTCTGATAGAAACGTGTCAGAACACACAGAGCATCGCAGTGTGTTGCATGGAGCTGCAGACCGGTCAGAGTGCCCATGCTGTCATTGAGTTATGGCTGATTGGTGTGTATTTTTTAGTATTTGCTGCAGTATATACTATTACTATATTACTACATGCACGGTGAAATGAACCTGTGAGAAAATTTACCATTGTTAACAAACCTTTTGTAGCTTTAAAATCCATTCATTCTTGTGAAGGTCAGTTCTTCTGTCAATTACTAAATGATTCCGTTAATTTGTTGTCATTTGATTAAGCACGACTTTATTTAGTATATTTCAACACGGGAGCACAAAATAAACTTTAAAGTCGAGATTAAATGGAAAATGCCTTTTTGACCCTTTGAGGTCACATCAACAGTCATATAGTGCGCCTGTTTAACAATATATGCCACAAAAAACCCCATAAAGGTCCTTTTCTTTGTATCCTTATATCAAAGTCCAATCGTTTTTGCTGCCCGTAAAACTAAATATGACGTGCGTACATAAGCTTGAGCTCAAACAATAATATTGTAACAACCATCCATCAGTCAGTCTTCAACTTTTAGCAGCACAGAGCTAGTAACAGCATGGTACGTTCAAATCAAATTCCTCCGACCGTCACGTCCTCCCACCTGTTCTTCTTCACTCGGAAATACGTCACTCTGATACTCTGAAAATGCCACTTCATCTCGACTTATAAATAATAACAATAATATAGGTCTTAAAACTAGATTTTCACGCAGGGCTCAAGATGATTATAATACTGTACTGAAGTGCTTCCAAACAACCTGCCTTTCTGTGCTGCACAGACTGTAGACAGTGTCCTACATAAACCATAAACATTAAGATGTTAATAATAATTTCAATAATTCGGCTGGTGAAAAAAAGCTGTGGCTTGTTTACTTTCAAAGCATTCTAACACTTCTAGCAAAGCAAAGCGAGGTCTGCTGTTTTCTCCTTGTGCCAAATGGTTGGATCATTGAACTAGTTCTTCTATGATACACAAGTTTAATGTTACATAGCTTGCACTGCACATTTAGTTTGTTTTGTTGAAATACTTCCACATATCACTCTTATGCCTGCAACGTTAGATCGAGTCAAAACGTTGGAACATTATCTGCGGCTGTGCAGATCTTTCATTTCGGCCCGTTCAAAAATGTTTAACTTTTAACATTGAACAGGGTCAATCAAAAAAAAAAAATGACTCTATACGTTGAACAAATACTGACGCCCAAAACAATAATAATACTAAGCGTGCTCGATCCTGCAGTAGAAAAGTCTCCAATCCTCCTTCCCGCAGCTGAGTTGTGAATGATCTTAGCGGACCATTTGAGCATACAGATTGCTGCGATTTTTGTAGAAAAAAATGCACTATTTGAACAGTGGGGATTGAATGTAATAGAACTGAAATGAAGCGAGGTGCGGCTATGTAAAGGCTATTGTTTCTGTAGCTACAGCGCTCTGTGCTGCTTTGCACATTTCAGCCAGACTGGCTGTCAGTCACTTGAGGGGATACAATGCAATCTCTCCGCACACATGCATTCTGAGGCATGAGGTGGGTCCTCGTATGAGTGGCAAATTGAATCCGAGGTGAAACTGAAGTGAAGTGAAATTGAATTCTCCTCAAGGTGAAAAGCACAGAATAGGTCACGGCACGGCACTGAATAGCTTTGCTTACTTGGAGTTGATCGGCTGCTTCGCAAAGTAGTGTATCATATATGAAACAAGCATGAAAACCTGTCGAATAGTGATTCTGTCCATTTCCTCTGATAGCAACCTGCAGCAGTCTGAGGTAATGAAATGGCAGCGGAGATTGTGGAATTATTTCAGTGGTGGAAAATCCTCAGCAGCAATTATCGTCAGAACCACATATAGAATGATGAAAGAGAGGAGGAGGGAGCAGTGGAAGACTGAAAAACGTCAGGAGGATAAACCGACTGAGAGAAGCAGGAATGACAGAAGGCGGTATGGACAGAGGTGTGTATGTGTGTAGAGGACAGGAGATGCATGTGTGTGTGTGAAGAGTGATAGAGGAAGGAGATAAAGAGAGAGAAAAAAACGGAGGTTGAAAGAAAGAGTGGGAGAAAGAGAGTTTCAATCTGTCCCTGGAGAATTACCTTTCTTGTTGATGCTCGGGCTCGGAGATAATCAGGTGTTGCAATTCCACATCCCCAAGGATCCCAAGAACAGATTACAGAACAATAAGCCTCTTTCTCTGTCTCAAACACACACACACACACACACACACACACACACACACACTGTAAAAAATGAAAACTGTATATTGAGAAAACAAATTATCAAGGCAACATGATGCAAGAGATTTTTGAGTTCTCAACTTTCCGCAATTGTTGTTGACTTTACTAAGGTTTTGTGCTTTGCCAACTTCTTGATCTTCTTGTTCACCTAATTATGATATTCCTGTGAGGCTAACAATGATTTTCTTGCTTCACTGCCATGTATTTCTACCATCAACAAACACAGATATGCTTGTTGAACAAACATACAATTCTTACTTCCTTTTTAAATCAAGGATGTGTAGGTTGCCGTAAATATATTAAAGAAATGCTCAGTACATAAATGAATAAATAAAATAAAGATTACTCAGCTGAAAGTGAGCTCATCTGCTTTGGATAATCAATGTTCATGGCATACAGAAGGCCTAAGAGGTATGCAAAGGCAGTACAGAGGTCTGGTAGGTCACGCGGGATGATGGACCCTTCCAAAACAAAAGCCACGTCTCGCACCTTTGCTGATATGGCTGCATCATCATCTTCATGGGCGGTGAAGAGAATGACAACAGACACACCTCTGAGCACTTTTTCGTCACGGTCAGTGTCCTGATGAAAGTAACTACTGACTCTAACTCTAACTTTAGTACCGTGCTACTGACTCTTGTGGAAGTTTTAAAAAGTAAATGTTAAAATTGTGACTCAGCAGCACTGTCTTTTTCCAAAATGATCTGGACTGATAAACTGCACTGGGAGGTGTATGTATGTATTTATATTTAGTTTGGGTGAACTCATCCTTAAAACATCTCTGGGCACAAAGAGCAAAGCTTTATTTCTAAGTCAGGTTGATTTGAAAACTTTAATGAACTGAACACACACGCACGCAAACACCCTCTCGCCTTCCAAATCTGAGTAAACGGTGTTGTTTTCCCTCCTTTTGTCCATGTTAATGTCTCAAAATCCCTGGGTAGCATGTGAGAGAAGTCAGTGTGTGTGTGTGCAGTATGATTGCTCATGTGAAGCATGTGAGTGGACACCTGCAGCGCAGCTATGTATGCGCTTCTGCACGTGGGCGTGTGTTTGAAGCAGCAACAGGAGAAAGGAGTCGATCAGTGTTTCATGTCTTCAGGGAGAAAAAGAATCCTGCCTGCTCAGCCAAGAACACACACACACACACACACACACACACACACACTTGCTGCTTATGAGATATGAACAGCAGGGTGTCTTTTTGCCTCTGTAATGCAAGTGTGAACATGTGTGTGTCTATGCACAGTGATGTGTGTGTGTGTGTGTGTGTGTGTGTGTGGTTTGAGCACAAAAGCTGTAATACTCCCAGATCTCTTTTGTTTTATTCCAGGTTAGAAAACTGCATTGCTTAAGCTCAGTAATGAACTGCTGTTGCTTTAATGTTTGTCTGTGCGCCTTGAGGACCTGCGCTACTCTGCTTCTTCTTTGTTTTCTTGCTGCTTTAATGGACCGGATAAACACTACACAGCTTCCTGAAACCTTTTTGAAGGCTTGAAGGCAGTATTTGGAAAAACTTGCAACCCATCCCTTGTGTTGTAGCTTGGGTCACAGTGACAAAAGTATCCCAGAAACTTTTTTTGCCACCATATAAACAAAGTAACACACACTCACTACTCATACATTATATAACAAATACACTGCCTGGCCAAAAAAAAAGTCACACACTAATATTTCGTTGGACCGCCCTTAGCTTTGATTACGGCACGCATTCGCTGTGGCATTGTTTCGATAAGCTTCTGCAATGTCACAACATTTATTTCTGTCCAGAGTTGCATTAATTTTTCACCAAGATCTT
>JAVQJF010070552.1:0-19588 GCA_036023855.1 Gadopsis marmoratus
CACACACCCACACACACCAACACTCTCACACACACCCACACACACACACACACACACACACACACACACACACACACACACACACACACACACACACACACACACACACACACAGGCAATCTTTCTCTCTCTTTTAAGTCTCTTGTGTGTCCGTCTCCGTTAGCGTGAGACCACCTCCACTGGGATGTTCTGAAACAACGCACAGCCTGAAGAGAAACACAAAAAACATAAACAATAACAACAAAACTGTAAAATAATAATAACCAGAATCATTATCACGATAATAAGTTCCTAAAACAAACAAACAGCATTTATGAGAGAGATCTAGTTGCTGGTAGTGTCAGTACAGCAGAGATGTATAAAAGTTGTTTATGTAATGTTATACTGTAGGATGGAGAAAGAACACAAGGTTTGTTGCATTTAATGCAAAGGAAAGCAATGTCCACTGAGGTTTTATGCCAATCTTTCAAATAGGAATATATGTTAATATCCTCATAAGAAGTGTTGTTTTTCCACCCTTCATACAGCTTCGTACTGTAAGTAAAGAAATGAAATCTAGGTTAGAACAGAGAGGTTTAGTAAATTAACCTAATGCTACTCAACAGAACCATACTTGTAATCAGTATGCTTGGCAATATAATATAGTATTTATAATATCTACAAATAAAGGCACACATTCACACACCGCTGCCATGCAAGGTGCCGGCCTCCATCAGGAGCAACATAGTGTTCAGTGTCTTGCCCAAGGACACTCCAACATGTGGACAGGAAGAGCTGGGAATCAAACCACCAACCTTGGGATTAATGGACAATCTGCACTACCTCCTGAACCACAGCCACCTCAATAGTAAATTTAAAACATGGTCAGGCCCACCAATAGCAGCAGTGCAATTGCCTACATTTGAATGCAAAGCTGTGTTGCTGATGGAGTCAGAGACATGGTGGAGCACCACTGCATCAAGAGCTGAGTACATGACTTGAAAGGCTATATAGTTTTAACTCAGATATTTGAAGTACATCTGATAAGAAGTTCAAATTGGTGCACATTCATGCAGTGAGATTTTCGAAAACTGAATGCACAAATTCACACTCAAGTAACCCAAAACCAGGAAACAAACAGGCACTCAACAGACTGAACATCCCCCCATCGACGGATTAACCTAATTAATAAAGTGCGCGGCAGCAACATGAGAAATCACAAATGTAACTGGAGAGTGCAATTTCTGAAGAAATTGGGCTGAGAGTCCTTGCTGCTTGCAGTTGTTTGTGTGTGATTGTAAAGAAAAAGAAAACCTTTGAGATTTTTATTTTGAAGTCTGTCACAAGCTCCTGTTACCGTTGGGTGCTTTTGGTTGCCCTGGTAAGATCCTATTACTGTTAATAGTAGAGGCAGGACTTAAACTGCAGCTTGTGAAAAGAATAAATGATGAAACACTTTGTTAGTGTTGACAGGAATTAGTAGTTAAAGTAAAAAAATAATAATAATAATAATTCACATATATTGAGTAGAACATATTGAAGTTTGAATAAAGCTTCTATGGTGAACAGTGATGAACAATAAAGGGAAACGGAGAACAGTGCAATTGCTGTTGCCCAGCAATAACAAACCATATTAGGAGTCTACAGCCATGCTAGCATGCTAACAATGACAATGGAAACATGCTGTTTACAACGTATAATGTTTACCATTTTCACCATCTGTTTAGTGTGCTAGCATGCTAACATTTGCTAATTAGCTCTAAACACAAAGTATAGCTGATGTCAGTAGTTTAGTTTAACCAAAGAATTGGACTAGGTAAATTGTTGACCTGCTGGTGGCGCTAACAGAAAAGTCAGGGGATCATTACAGTCCATATCTTCTGGGTACCATGAATGTCTTTTACCAAATTTCATCCATACAATAATATTTTTGTCTGGACTGAAGTAATGGACTGTCTACAAACACAGATCGAGATTGTATACCTTTATGTACAATCTTATACCTAACTGGTGCACACACTCCACGGTGGAGTCTCCACCATCTTCTTTGCGTATTAATGTCAAGTATATTTATTTATCAATTATGCAGCAAAGGTCACAGTTACTCTGATATTTTACACAGGTCCACAGCAGAGCAGATTCCCAGTAAACTGCTTATTTCTTTAAAAAAGTAACAATTTACTCACAGTAGGGTTGACATGACCTTCTACCAAAAGATGAACAATAAACTCATTGATCGTACACACATTTGAACTTCACTTTATAGCCTTCAACCTTCCCACTGCGTCCCAATCAATCGACACACTCATGCCTACTTATATTGCTACCTTGAACCAGATAGCACAATGGGCTGTTTAACATATCCAACTGTTTCAACATTCTGTGACGTCTGTGCGTGCAAAGACAGACATATATAATTCATAAAAGATAATCAGTTGCATGTTTCTTTGTACAATTACAGGCTGATACCAACACCTGGCATATCACTGGGGGAGTCTGTGCCAGCCAAACACAACGGCCTTATCTGTGTTGGAGGATTATGTGTACAACTTGTCAGTTTACGACAGAGGATGAGCCAGCCAAAAGAAATAAAACCTCTCTGCATGATGTGGCATTAAGGTTCAAATGCATGCCAAGTATCTGAGAGAAAATGAGAAATGCCACCAAAAAACCTTTGGCCAGAGTTTGTGTGCGAGAAAACCGTTGGGGAGAGAAATGAGTCATGTCTCGCAAAACATCAAACGGACGAGAGGATAGAGATAGAGATGAGGTAAGAATAGAATAAAAGTCCAATTCCAGGTGTGTCACAGCAGTGGTTTTAATTTAGTTTCATGTAAATTTATGTCCTCAGGGTCTCAGTTACATTTGTATTGATTTCCTGCTGCAGTGCTACACATGGCTAGCTAGCATGATATAAATATTGCTTCTAATCATTTGGACAACACTTATTGTTTGGCCTTGTATCTCCCACTGTGTTTCACAGGAAATGTATGCCAACTCATGCAGCTATTGAGATTTTAACATTTATTTGAATTTATTTACACTGCACTAAATGCCAGTTCAAACAGAGATATGTTGCTCGATAGAAATGCTTTTAAACACCATATACTTCAATGAAGGACGCAACTTGTGTCGTTCCAGTAGGGCGGAGTAGTGCTGCTGTTTGGAAGCGTTTTTATATAACTTTTTTTTATTAATCACAAGGTCATAAATGTTAAAAATGCAAGTGAGAGAGCATCAAATCCCATTTATATCTATTTTCAATTCTGTTGATACCAGTTTTATTGTGTACCTATTTTGGAAAATGAATGGTTCGAGTTTGAGCGACATGAAAGCCAAATCAAGTCAAGTCATCGATTGTTACAAAAGTTATTGGCAACTGCATCAATAATCAACAGATTTTTTTTAGGTATTTTTCAGACAGAAATGACAAAAACTCTTGGATCCAGCTTTTCAAATGTGAGGATTTTCTGCTTTTCTCTGTTTTAATATTGTAAACTGAATATCTTTGGGTTTTGGAGTTGGTTGGGCAAAAATAAGACATTTGAAGACTTCACCCTGGGCTCTGGAAAATGCTCAATAATAAAAAAATAATCATAGTTGCAGTCCTAATGCCAGTGTTGATTTAACACATCTAATGACAAAGTTTTTTAAATTCTTGCATTCCACATCTGTGTACTGGACCAAGGTTTGGAAAAATCATGCTTACGGTTAATAAAAAAGGGAGCGTAAAGTGCAGGGCGGTCTCCAGACTCATGCATGAAATTCAAACATGCCACATGCCCAACCATAACCAAAACCTTCTCTCCATTACTTTCTGCCTCGCTTCATAAAGAGTACACTTCCTTGCTTCCTCCATGTGCACTAAATGTTAAGACTGCAAGTAGATCGTGAGGTGCAGATGTAATATATGGATGCAGTTCTTCATGGTCTGGGGATAAAGTCCTTAAACTGGACTCAAATAATTTGTTAGATTAGCTTACAGTATAACTCCTGTAGCTCCTATCCAAAAATTAATGAGGGACAGAGGTTAGGAGAGTCTGGCTTTAGCATTATTAGCATCTCTGTTTGCTTACTGACACTGAAACGGCACTAATGAATGAGGGTTACATCCAGATTGTGTTTAATCATACAGTAACTACAAACATGTTTATGTCCTGTCCCAAAACAATAGCTCCAGTACTGCTGCAGGTTTCAGGAAGAAGGATGTGTAATTAGGGCACTTGTGCAGTGGAAATAAAGTAAGACCAGGCAAGTAATGGCTGAGACGTCTGTTAGGATGGGAATGTAAAGGAGAAAACCATTCCAGGCAGCTGACACTTTGATAAAGGACAGGGGGAGGTGAGCCAAAAACAACAACCTGCTTTCCACCCTTCAGCTGGGTTTGTCATTTCTGTTTTATGGAATACTGAGAGAAAAATGTTGAGATCTGCAATTGACTAGAGTAGCCACAAAAAAAAAGAAACTTGTCACTAACGCTCACTCTACTACCACCAGGCAGTGACCACAAAGACAAAAACACCACATTATGTCTCCCTTTTAGTAAGGTTTCTTGAGATTCCTCGCTGTCCCGGTGTGGCACTGTGATTTAATAACAATCAAGCAGAGACACTTGGGGCATTAATTTGTACATAGACTCCAAGATACAATGATCCAGATGAATACAGAGCGTAGGGGAGTTTAGTGGATAAACAATCCCAGGAAACAGCAGAGGAATGTAACATTAGGGGTTTATTGGTATCACAGAAGGTTTCCATGTGATGGTTTATGCATTTAGCAAAGCCAGAACTGGGTCAGGGCACAACCTCTCAACAGTAAAAATACCTGTATCGGTCCAGAAATGTTATCGTTTTAGACAGATAATACAGCAATATGTATGTATTTACTTATTGTAAATGTCACAAAGTAGCAATGAACAGCAAAAGTCAATGACCTCAATCCAACTTTCTGAGGAAGTGAAGAAGCCCCCATACAAGCAAGAAACAAGCACCCTAAAGTTGGGGGTTTATATATAAACAGGACCCATAGTTCCTGCACGGTCGGCCTCATATGGACGTAAACATCCTCAAATTGAACCTGAAAATCAGTAATTTTATCTCATAGTTTTATTATTGTAGCTTCAAGGGGGCTAAGCCAAACCAAAGATATGTCACTGCCCTAATACTTTCTGCCTTATCAGTTCAGATTTATGAAACACTGGTGTGTTTTGTGGTGTGGTGTTGATCAGGTAAATATAATCAAATGTACAGTAGCATTGATCAGTGTGCAGACATTTCTTCCCTCACACTTCTATTTATAAGCCGGCACCTGTTATATAGTTTATACCAGCAGCTGCCTAATGTTTGACTTGCTGTTAAATATTTCAAAGGAAATACATTTCGGCACTAGATGTGGCAGGTTTTTGATGCTCAGTATCTCAAAGCAGCACACCACCCAGATTCAAAGTTACATTTTCAACCTGAAAAATCCTCCATATCAGTGTCATGTTTGGCTGCCAACGATTGGCAGTCCTTATAGTCCTTGTCACCCGGTGACTCACTTCATAAATAAAGCCAGTAAATGGGGCAAAAGATCTCTCAGCTTGAAGCAGCGTGCTTCAGTAATGAACTCGGTCTTTACGATTTGACGCCTTTTGTCTGGTCCCATCTCAGCGTCGACTGCTGACTTTAGTCGGTCCCAGGTGTCGCTTCATGTCTCCGTGTGTGTGTGTGTGCGTCTGAAGGTAGTGATTCACTCCTCTCCCAGACTCAGCTAGTGATAATGATTTAGTTTTGGAGCAGCATGGGTTGGCAATGACGCAGGTTTCCGTGGTAACAGCATGCAATGGGCAACGGAAGTCGACCATGTCAATCTACAGACCTTCTGACATTCACACATGTGTTCGTATACGCATTTTCTGTCTGCGTCTCTCACACGCACTCGCTTTTCGTCTCTGACACACACACACACCACAAAGCACCATGTCAAAGCTATGTGTTTTCTTTACACAGGAAAGTGTCAGGATACAACGGTGAACATTTCATCACTTTAAGAACAAACAAAAATCTACTCTGCACTTGACTGCACCACGATTTAACATCATTTCAGCATGTTGTTGTCCAAGAATTAGTCCTCTTTCACATGTTCTTCATTCAACCGTCTCACACATGTTGGACAATAGTGATGCATCTCATCATTGTAGTCCTCCATTACTAAAATAACTGACTGGCTTGAGGAGCTGTTACAGATGTGAGAATCCCAAAAGTCATCAGTTGTTGCCTGGTTGTGTCATTCCATCATTCATTTCTTTTAAAAAAAAAAAAAAATCAATGCATTTTGTAAAATGTATTTGCATTGGCGCTGAAACAGTATGTCGACTGACAGAAAATGAATCTGCTGCTATTTTCATAATTAAATCATTGTTATTTATGATAGTTTTCTTTGTGTATGAAGTTATTTACCATTTATTAAAAGTTATTTATTTAAGAAGAACTGCCAACAATTATCTGGTTCCAGGATCTCAGGTGTGAATATTTGCTTGTTTTCTAAAGTTCATTGTGTTTTAGACAGTTGTTCAAACAAAACAAGCTATTTAAATATATTACCTTGGGGCTCTGGGACAATCTTCAGACATTTCATAAATCAATTAATGAGTAGATTGATTGATAATGAAAATAAATATTAGTTGCAGCCTTAATTTGCACATGCCTGTACCCAATCCAACTGACTTCAGTGTGGATCTGATCAAATCCATTTGTGTGATACAGCACCTACTGAAATGTGTTCGTCTTGAGCATTAAAGATTACTCATGCATACATAAACAAACACATTTTTTTGCTCATTGTTTTGACTGTTCTGAACACCATCTGTCTGTTTAATTAGCATTTTCTCAGGACATACGTTTGCTTTTCTGTCCATGTCAGCTTCAGACTGCTTTTTGCTTGCTTGTGAGTATTTTTCGTCAGTTGTCTTATGTCAACTAAGAAACCCATGGACAGCTCAGCAAAACAGTAGGTCTTGGCACTGAACCATTGACTGCAATTCAAGAAACACAGTAATAAATCCAAGTGGCTGCTAACATACAGTATGGGTTGTAGTATCAGGATGGTTTGCTTGTTCTCAAAATTAACACTCTGCGGGACATCAGACAGGTATGAACATGTGCATCAGGAAAAACAACCAGGACTCTGATTGACAGTCTGCCTTTTCTCTCAGACACACAAACACATGCAAACCACAGCTTTCTTTCTACTTTTCACGTGTTCTTTGGTAGTAACTCTGTAAATCTTCTCTCTGTTTTTGATTGAGGGAATGATCAGTATAATAACCCCGTTGATGGGGAAAACTAGTGAAGAGACTTTTACCATCAAGCATGATGAAAAGACACCTTACAGGAATCCTGTCACTCAGATACTTTATTAAAAATGTGTATCTTTAATGTAAATAATTATTCTCTTTAGAATTCCTTTTTGTGGTGTACATGAACAATTATTTCTGTTTCTTTAATTTTCGTGTTTGTGCAACTAAGTGGACAGTGACGCACGCTTATTGTCCAATGACTGAAATCACATTTTGCAGACAAGTACAATAAAATAAGGTTATAAAATGTGTAAATATATAAACAGATTTGTAAATTAATAAATGAGCAGACTCTGATACATATTCAACATAGCTATCAAAAAGAAGCCATTGTTATTATTTTATCAAATTTTGCAAGATTGCTTGACTCTTTTATTTTAAGTATTGGATAATTTCCTGATTTGACAACACGGACTTATTCTGTAATTATCGTTATTGATACTTGTCACCTTGATCTCCTGTCAAAGTCCCCGATCTTTGAACGTGTTGCATAAATAACTCTTGCTTGAAATTGACAGATTATAGCCAAAATGCATACAACACCTACTGAGATGTGTTTTTATTCAACATACACAAACACATGCTTTTTGTCATCGTTGTTACTGTAACCTGAGTAACATCTGTGTGTTGAATCAGCATGTTCTCAGGAAATACATTTCTGTCAGCTTTGTGCTGCTTCTGGTTTGGTCGCGGATTTGGAATTTAAGAAACCGTAATAAATCTACCCGGCTTCATGTGTCTCTGGAGCTTCAAGGACATATGCTGTAGTATAAAGACGGTCTTGTTGTTCTGAAAACCCAGACTTTTCCAGACATTATGCAGGTATGAACGTGTACTTATGTGTGAGGAAAAACAAAAAAAAGGACTCTGATTGACAGTCTGCCTCTCAGACACACACAAAACACAATCTTATTTATAGACAAACAACAAAGGATTTGCTTTTGTTCTATTTCTCCCACTTCCTCTCTCTTCCTCTTGCATTTATTATTTGTTTCTTATTCTCTCTCCATCCTTCACTTTGACCCTGTCACTCACACACATACGCCCCCCATCACCCATCTCCCTTCCACACACACACACACACACACACACGCACACACACACTGCAGAGCAGACCTGCTGAACTTAGCATTAGGCAGTGATGGGAAGGCCGTGCCAAGGAGACAGAGGCATCCTGGCTCAGTCTGGACAGGCAAGCGATCAATTGATCAATCAATGAAGCGCTATCTGTTATAGTGCTGTTCCCAATCGCTCAGTACTGCTGCTCTCCCTTTCTTCTCCTTCCCTGATGTGCAGAAAATGCTGCACAGACACACAAATATATACAGCACAAAAGCAGCCAGACACAGTAAATGATATTGGCATGCATCTTTGCCAACTCTCATACATATTCAGGGCACCTGGGGACTTTGTCTCTCGGTCTTTCGAGTATCTGCCTGAGTGAGGCAGAACTAGGTGTTGATCGATAGCTAAAGCCTCATTAACATAGATCCTATCATACAGACATTCAGTGTACTGCCAAGAAAAAGGCACAATGATGCAGCATGTACATACTCTCTGGCAGCAGTGACATTTACTGAGCGATCAGCAGGACCTTGAATGACAACACACTGTCATACTGTCTGAGGAGAAAAAAAAAATCACACTGACATGATGTACACATATACGTAGTATAAACACACAAATACCAGAGGTGTGGACTCACATGACTGAATGGTCTCTGTTGTGGTGACTTGAATCTGATGACTTTAGGCTCAAGTTGACAAAATCAAAAACTCCACTTTGACTTTAACACCAATGACTCGTGGCTGCACTTGGACTAAAGCCTTTTTGGCTTCAATGACTTGATATCCTCCCCAAACCCAATTACTAACATTTATATTACAAAAAAAAAGAGAGCCGCAAATGAGCCCTTAGTTTTCCTTACAACAGATGGGACTATGAATCAGTCTGACAGCAGCCAGGATGGAAAGGTGGCACACCAACACCTTATTACATTTAAACAGTGGTGAGAAGTCACTAAGCACATCAACTCAAGTACTGTAGTTAAGTACAATTTCAAGGCACTTGCACATATATTTCTATTCTACTCTACTACATTAATTTTTTACTGAACTACATGTATTTTAAAGCTTTTCTTACTTTGCATATTAAGATCATTAAAAATAATAATATATATTATTCTGAAATGGGGGCATAATGATTACTTTTTTATTTTTGGTACTTTAAGTATATTTTAATGCTAATATTTTTGTATTTTTAATCACAAAGAAATCTAAATGCAGGACTTTTACTGTGATATTACTACTTTTGCTAACCTAAAATATCTGAGTACTAGTCATTTCTATCCTCGGATTTACATGACAAACGTCTATGGTATCAGTTGTAGCTAATGAACATTAATTTTGTCAGTTACTTACCAAATGGCCAAAAATTAAACATTTGGCTACTGTCTGGTTATTATAAGTCAATATCTGTACTCAACCAAACAGCATTTTGAGCTACAAGAAACATTACTCTGCAACATCCCTTTAATATCGCAAATTGGTTTTGTGTTTTTGTAGTTGAGTAATGAGTCTTCCCCAGTGGAACCACCCACGTCAGTTTTAGTTATTGGAATCTCTCATATCATAATAATATTTCAAGATGATTCTTGGTAATTGTTCTGAAAAAGATGTGCCAAGTAAAAGGTAAATGTGCCAGATATTTTTAATCAACATGTCAACTTCTGCTGCATGTCTCATTTTCAGATTTTATCTTGTGACCAAAAATGATGCTGCTACTCAAAAACGTGCAGTGATTCTGCCTTCTCAGCAACAAAAAGTACAGATTGCATGTATATCTTATTGCATTTTAGTTATTTATAACCTTTGCTACAAATGTTGAAGGAAAATCGCTCCAATAAGGGATTCAGATTTATTAAAATGGTGCAATGCCCGCGAGCTAGTTCAGGCAGCCAACTCGAGCTTCATTGCTACACATGTGACATACCTCACTCTCCACAACCATCTACCAAACACACACTTCCAATTTGGCGGATTATTTAAACTGCAAAATTTCCCATCTGTCCCTCCACCTGTCAACGCCACTGGTGCCCTGCATCAGTATTGGCGCTTGTTCTGTATCCCCACCACCACCCCAGCATCCTGTGGGCTCCACCTGGGGGGGTTAAGATATTTGCTCACCACTCCCCAATATCTCATGTAAACATATCTGCTGAGAGTGATGAGGTCGGAGCCGAGACGCCAAACTCTAACTATGTTCTGCTGCTATAATTAACATTTCAAATGTGAGTTGTCTGATTGAAAAGCGGTCAAACACCAAGGCACACCTGATGGTTTTCCTTTGAAATGTTATTAAACATTTTAAAAACATTCATTATTTCACCAAATTTGCCTAAAAGCCTTGTGTGTGATAACGCATATATGAGGCACTGCCTGCCTTTTATATGTTGTAGATGAAAGTTTTTTTCTTGCTTTTGCTGGATGGAATGTTTCTCATGATAACACCGCTGGGCTCCAAGTAAACATTGGCAGAGCCTTTTTGTGTTTCTGAGAAAATTGAATTATAAAGATGTTACTTTTTCTCCTCTCAGTGATGAAATCATTTTGCTGGTTTGGTGGATCTCTGAGTTAAATGGTGTTTAGTGGAAACAGTGGCACCGATGATATTAGCTGTGCTGCCAAGAGAATATCTGGATACACTTGAGCAACATCCGTAATGATGTTTTTTTTTTTTAAATAAAATACTTCCAACAATTAAATATGAGCCCTCATTTTGTGGCAAATTATGGTGATGTTTATGTAGCGATTACACGACAGTCAAACCATTATTTCTAGTTTGATATATGCTCAAGGGCAAACTGCCATCTGAAAATAATATTAAAGTAAAATGATTTCCATCAATGAATTACAGCTGCCGTCAGAAAACCTCACATCCCAGACTATAGTATCTCTAATGTCCTAAATATGAAGATAAATATGTAGATAGTGCATATGCCGACTAAGCTTCATGAGACCCTGGCTTCCTTGTATGACCATTTAAAGACCATTTATGTTCTCTGATATGCATGGGGGTCGTCAACGGGAAAATCAAACGAGGTCACACTGAGCATTTCAAAGTGCTTCCTTTTTGAAATGGAGAATAATCAGATTTAAAAGGCCTTCGAATTTCAAAATGGAAACAAATTCTCCAACTCCTCAGCTGCCCTGTAATAATTTCATCTGTGCCCTGCGCAAATTGTACGTATACATAATGTTCTGTTCCCACACTGCACTCCCAGTTTCAGCTAACTTTTCACTGCTCTGATTGCTCGTAAGGTCAGGGTGACCAATAGAAGACAGGAAATGATATATGGCCGGACAATGGACTCCCTGACAGAGGGAACGGGGGGAGAGAGAGAGAGAGAGGGAGAGAGAAACTGATGGTCACTATATTCATGTTTTCTGGCTCTGACCACCAACATTTTCCCCTTTTCAAAATAGACCATTAATGCTTTTGATTGTTCTCTCTCTCTCTCTCTCTTTCTGATTTCCACATCCTCTAAAGAATAATAGAAAACCAAATCACGGGGAGCAGTTTGGACGACGATTAAAGCTGGTTAAAGACTATTTCAACTAGGTTCCATTTCCTGTAATCAGTTTACAAAGAAACCAATTTTCTGCAGAAACACGATATATCCGAAAGAGGCATCATGTTTTTCCACTTTGATAATATGCAGCAAAGACCAATGACAGCGCAGAGAGGGATGTGTTTGTCCAGTCAGGTGTAAGAGGGCTTAAAGAGAGAGACTGGAGCACTCATCAGTCTGTTGAACACAGTGATTGAAATGACACTTGTTTCCACCAAATTGCTATTTAGCCTTAAACAGTAGAGATGTGACTTTTTCAAGCTACAGAAAATGTCAATATTTTCCAATTTGTTCCTCTCTTGTGGTGCCAACCAGAGGACATCATGCCTGTTTGCAGTTAAGTCACTAAGTTTTGTTAACAAATGCAACATGTGTCTTTACATTACAATAAGCACTGATGTTCAAATATCATATATCAAATTAAAAAACCTGAATTTAATATCCAGCTCAAGATGAGTACAGACTGGAAATAAATGTGAAAAAGCACTAAAAAAATCACTTTTAAAGTGCAATGTGTTCAAAAAAAGCTGCAGTCATGCAAGTGCACAGAAAAGGACTTGAGGCAACGTTTCACTTTGGAAAAGAGCAATTTCCATTTTCAGAGCACTTCAAACAATCACTGCCCTCAGGATCCGCCATACGCATTTAGTATTTCCTTCCTCCAGCTCTTAATGCTAAAATCTGCAAACAAACAAAACTGTTCCTTGAAAAGTACAAACCGTTTATAGAAACTAGGGCTTTATTTTTGCAGCTTCAGCCACCGGTTCTGACGGTTATGATAACATTGTAGTAACCAAGTTATTTAGCATTAATTAACATTGAAAATAGATGCAACAGGTCAACAAACGCGAGCAGTCAGATGATCCTGGAGCTACAAAAACAAAAACCCCAGTTGAAATAAACCATCTTTTCTTTTATACAGTTTATAGTGTTTCCCATTCTAATATATGGCGGTTCGCCATAGACTTTTCTTCATAGTCTCATAATTAATCGCAATGGTTAGACCTAGAAACATACCGTTTTTAACTCTTAAACTAGAGAAACAGCCCAAACCGGTGAGCTGTTTGTCAATATGAGCCATTTACTTCTGTCTGTAAAACTAATACGTAAAGATGTGGATGGTCTCCCCTTTTGCATGGCGGATTGTTTGTTCTACTTGTATGTATATCGATCAATTCTCACCCACCATCTTTGTTGGTTAAATTTTTATATCGTACACTGCTATTGGTTACAGCTAATCAGAGTGTCTCGAGTCATTTATAGGTTCCTTGCTAGTACTCAGTGCCCCCACGTTTGTATGCACATGCATATACACAAACACCGACTGTCTGGAACAACATTTCTGGCGGTATTTTGACGACGCGACATCGTTTGAGGCAAGTGGTTAACTAGCTAGCCTAGATAAGAAACTAGGAAAGGTTTCCTATCGTGACACAGTTGTCTATCCCAGTTTTATTTCTTGATCGCAGCTGACAGCATGAATTTGTGAGCAATGACTTATATTTTGCGAGTAGCAGATATTTAATTGTAGTTACCTTAATTTTCATGTCAAATCAGACCGTAACAGGCTGCAAGGCGAGCACCTGGCTATCTGCCTGAGGGTCTCCATCAACGGACTGAGAGCAGAGGACTTAATTATTCTCAAGCCTAGGAAAATTAAAAGTCCAAATGCAAGAAGCAATGTTTGTCAATAGTGATGTTAACTCTATCTTAGTAAACCTGTTCAACACAGGTAACCTCTTTGGCTCAAATGTGTGCTCCAGCGTATTTATTGAATGGTGGTTAAACAGATGTAGCATCTTAAGTTTGCTCTCAAAGTGCACCAGATTGATGCATTTAACTTTAAAATTTTACACATTTTCTTCCCGGGGGACCATGCTCTATAGGGTTCAGGGTACTCCCCCAAGGATCTCATTAAATCCTGTGGCAAAACACTGGTCTATGTATCTTTTCACATTTTCTCTTGCACACAGCTTGTCAGGTACACAGAAAATGTGTTTGACATTGCATGGCAGTTGAAATATATATAGTTTCAATACAGAACTTCACTGACTCAGAGTGGTTACAGTATTAGGCTGTTTTCCTCAAGTAACCCACTGACCTGCAAACAAGTTATTACAAGGTTGCTAAGTAAATGTCCATGTGATGAAAGACAGTTTTACCCTGGCAGGCAGCATTCAGACCTCCTAACCAACTGACCTTTAAATGTGTTTTTCTTATTTATGATTGGCTTTAAAGTCTGAGAGATGTTGCTGTTTGGCTAACATACAGTACACAGACCTACACACACACACACACACACACTGAAATACCTGAGTGGAACAAGCTCAAAGATATCTATCAAAACTGGGGCTATGATTTTCAATAGGGGTGCCAATACTAAAATGGTAAATGGACTCTTTCTTATATATAAAATGACCTGTGTAATGTTGGTCTGTCTGTTGGTCCGCCACTTTGGTCAAGACATTTTGTTCATTCATGTTCTCCAGAGGATAAATCCTACTGACTTTAGTGATCCTCTGACTTTTCCTCTAGCACCACCAGGTCGACATCTTTGTTTTATATTGATATATTTGGTTAATGACCAATTACCTGCAAAGCTCATGGCATTTCCTACCAGCCTCAGCTGTACTTAGCTGTGTTATTGCTAATATACAAATGTAAACTAAGATGTTAAACATCTACTTGCTCAACATCAACATGCTAGCATCATCATAAAATGTATTAATGTATACCTCCCATACAATAACTTTGCCTAAAATACAGTCTAAAACAACTATTTTAGATTATTTTTTATTATTTTATTGATTAACCAATATTATCATTTAAATTAAGAAATCATCAAAGAATAAGACCAACAAGACTTAGACTCTTTGCAGGATTTTGATTAAAAGAGTTTGATACTACAATGGTGCTGACACATTTTGGTCAGTGCTCTAAAAGTATTGAGGCTCGATACTCAGCTCTGCTCTAAATACAGAATCATGGATTGCGTGGTTCAACTCATTCAGCTTTTACTTCCTTTGCAAAAGTTTAGTAGGTGAGCAGTGTTCGTCAAAACCTCAACAGCTGGAGGCAAACGCTGCTTTCCTGCAGAAAGAGGAAGAAGAGGAGGAGGAGGTTTTGAGTACGCTGAGCATGCTCAGTAGTGCCTCCGGCCTAGAATAGAGCTCTGCTGACCTTGAGGGTGTCATATCAATCGATCAACAGTGAGGAGTTGTGTGTATGTGAGAGAGCGAATGCGAGATGGAGGCGTGTAACTCCACCAAACAAGGAGAAAACTAAGACCTGCATGATGAATCATTGATAAATGGACAAGAGAGGACTTTCTGCTTCAGTCTCTCACTTCCCCTCCGTTCCTCTTTTCCTTGCTCACTCTCAGTTTTTAACTTCTGCTTTCTAGCTATGGCACCTTCTTCTTTCTTGTGTCTTTGCTGGCTTTCTCTCCGTTTTTCTCGCTCTCGCTTCTTGTCAAATGTCAATTTTAGCATTTGCTCTCTCTTCCTCTTCGTCGGTCTCTCACTTTCTCCACTTCACATTTACTGTTTCACCTTCAATCACTTTTTTTTCACCCCTGTCTTGACATTTCCGTCTTGTTCCTGCATCAGAGCTCAGGTTTGTGTTGACGCTTCCCTCCCCACAGGTACTTTGAGGGCATGAACACATATAGATGCTGCTACGTCTTTCCCTCTCTGCCTGCCCTGTCTGCTCTGCTTTCTCTTTCAGGAGTCTGCAATCAGTTTTGGAGGGTCGTTATGTGTAATTTTGTGGAAACTGGCCCATTTAAGCCAGGCTGCAATCACTCTCTCTGTTTCTTAGGGTCCAAATCTCTTGGTTTTTATTTTTAATTTCTACAGCCTTCAACATTCACACACATTTTGTGCTTTGATGTCGCTTACAAAATAATTTTTAGTTTCAATAGGAGTTCCTGAATAAATAGCTTTGTCCACTCGCCCATGCGCTTCATGTACCACTGATATAACAAACCTCCAGTAACCATATATTCTTTTTAAATACTTCAGTTTAAAAAACATCTGCAGGCAGTTGAACTTCACAAGATTATCATCCTCGTGAGCCAATTTGTGGCAAAGGGAACTCATCCAGGATAAATTTTGTTAGTGTGGCATTTTAGACCCAGATTCAGATGCTGTAGTTGCTTCCTGAGGAAGTCTCACTAAACCTGATTTGCTTTCTCTTCGAGAATGTAAGGCTGTATTCATCAGATAGCCTAATTTGTGAGCAAGTTGCATCTACACTAAACTGCACTGACATCCCACCCACTAGAAGTGCAAAAGATGTTTCAAGTTTAAACCCAAATACTATAATTCCTTTTAACTTTTAAGCAGGTAATAGTTTTGACTTATTGGCTGTGCTGTGTACATGGATTCTAGCAACAAATCCAGAAACCTCAGACTTTTTGCCTTTTTTGTTTAGGTTCACTCTCATCAGCGTCATTCCCAGCAGCACTTGAAGTAAAGCATTTAGCAGCTAAAGAGACAGATGTTTCCTTCAGCAGTTGGTGGAGACCAAAACAGAGTTGGAAGGGGTGTGTGTATTGAACTCATGTCCATCAGGAGACCAAATAAATGCAATGTAGCCCTGTGTCTGCTGGATTCATAAAAAGGCATCTGTTAGCTAACAAGTTGTCAGTGTTGTGTTAACAGCTTGTTGTGCCACCCCCAAGTGGCTGATCTGATATTACAGGTTTAACATATCAAGAGCAAAGACAATGAAGATAGCCCAGTTTTCAGCTGTGATAAATCTACATTCTTTATCTCAACACTGCCACTATCCACATGGTAAATATTACATTTAACCATATTTAGTTAGTCCCATCTGCCAACACAAGAACACACGCAACTATTTACAGTATAAAATCACCGTCCGGTCTATGAGCATCAAGAATCCGCGAGGAGATTGTGAGAAGTAACCTGCACAAATGTGGCCCATGTTTATTGATGAGAAAGGAGCGGAATAATGAAGTCAATATAAATAATATAAACCAGACACAGCTTTTTAACCGACTCTCAGAAAGAGACAGACGGCGATTCATCCAGAGTCAGTGAGGCGAGTTGAGCTTCTCTCATGTACAGCTGATCAATATGGTACATGCTCCTCTTCCCTCTTTCTGATCACAAGTTCATCATCATCGTCACCACTGACTGTGTTCATGTGGGGGTGTGTATGTGCATCTGTGAGCACATGTTTGTGATTTGGAAAACCATGTTGCCGTGACAAAGTGCTGTTTGTTTTCGATTAGCGCTGGTAGTGTGCTGCCATCTGCGGCTGTATTTCTGTTGTTGAGATGAACTTTGGTGATTGGTCCGGTATAGGAAACATGCGGTGGTTTTGAACAAACAGCGGTTATGTGGGCACAACTGTTGCTGTGGGTTACTCATAGCGCTCCGTCTCTCCGTCTGACTCTGCTGTTCATATGGACTCCACTATCTCTCAATCCCTCTCTCCACACGCTCAATGTCAATATGCTGCAGGGCACATACAGTACATCTGGATGTATGTGGAGCGTGAGGACGGGACCGCATGAGGAGAGGAAGTCGACAGTGGAAAGAGAGAAGGATGAAGACTCGAGGGGAGCAATCAGAAGGGCAAAACTGTAATGTGACCTTCCATCCTACACACGAGTGGAAGTGCATACACGTGCAAAACTGCTTAGACGTACATAAAAACACATACACACAAATACAGATATATATATATATATATATATATTATATATATATATGTAGGGGATGCTAGGAGGCATTAGAAAGATAATTTCCTTCAGAGCAACCTTATTCACCTCTCCTGAATAAAGAAAAAAAACACACGCGCACACACACACACAAGACCATAAATATAAACACACACGCATGCACACAATGTATAATATACTAGCTGCTATATCTGTCTTGCACCCTTCCTCTCTGGGTGGCCATAAATCAATCACTGCCAACATACTGCACTGCAACCAAGAGTTACACACACGTACAGACACATACACTGTTATTAGGGTTTGAAAAACTCTTTGGTTTGATCATTTGAATGCCAAATGTGGACTTTCACTGCTGCATCAAATGCGAATGTTCAAGCGGAGCCAAAAAGTTATTTACTCCTAAAACAACGGTATCTTTGAAATGCACAAAATTACATCCTAAGAATGTTTAGGCTTGCTTATCATGAATGCTTTATGCATTTTCAACCAAATTGAAATAAACTGAATGGAAGGCGCAGAAAACAGTTCCTACATCCAGCTCATGTATTTTGGGATTTTCTAACTCTGCTCAATTTGAATCACTTTTACAACAGAATCTGAGAACACAAATAAAAGATGAAAGTCTGTCTGCTTTCAGCAATTTAGCTGCACATTGAACATGTCCATATTAGAAAAACAACACAACCATTGTTACATATGTAGACAAGGGAGGGCTGATGGAAGTGTTGTTTGGAGGTTATCGTTAGTTCAGAAAGATCAGCCAAGTGTCAAAATGAGCAAAACAGAGACAAATCAGTTCTAGTTGGTCAGTATGACAAATATTACAAGTGAAAATAGATTAGTTACATTTGTAGCCATTGCAGAAGTCACGCATTGTTCTGAAAATGCTTTCTGAAAACTGTGTGGCAAAAACAATGAAATGGTGTGTGTGTGTGTGTGTGTGTGTGTGTGTGTGTGTGTGTGTGTGTGTGTGTGTGTGTGTGTGTGTGTGTGTGTGTGAGAGAGAGAGCTTCAATAATGGCTACCACAGTAGATTTCCATCAACATGACAAAGACAGCATGCGTGTTATTCACCAGCAGCACTGAGACCAGCTGAAGCTCCTCCAGACAGCAGCTGTTTCCACCTGAACAGGATGGATTCATGGATAAGTGATGATCTGCATATTAAAATAAGCTGCATTGGAGCAAATCTTGTGACACGCGTTTTTGATGTATCCATGAAGCCATCCATGTTACACTTTAATAGCCCAAAGTTTTTGGTCTAGACAACCACAAACAACACATTAGACAAATTTGTTCTGTATTATTTATCCTCTCCCACTGGATGGAAGCCACCAATGCAGATAAAAGTCAGGAGAGTATTACCTTTGATGCCAAACTTAGAGTTTCCTCCAAACTTGAGAATAACCAACATTAGAAGGAAGCCGGTGAAGGCGACAGCAGCAATGCCGACCACCACATACACCTGCGCAACGAGAGAAGAGAGTTATACACCTCCTATACTGAAGATACAAGCACGGGCAAACACACACACACACAATACACACCACACCAGATGGTATAGACCACAGGCTGACTTTCTAAAGTACTGCTGTATCTTTGTATTGTGTTGGGTTTATTCAATTACTTCTAACACTGAAAATAGATCCAGCTCAGGTGTTTCCAGGCAGGTAACACAAATAAATTGGATAAAACAACCCAGGCACAAACAGCCAACAACTGACAGATGCAATCAGCAAAGAAACGGAGACGGAGAACAACACGTGACTTACAGCGACTCTGTCTTCAGGTGGGTCTACAGGGGGGCCCTCTGTTGATGAAGGGGAGAGAGAGAGAGAGAGAGAGAGAGAGAGAGAGAGAGAGGGATATATAGGGAAGAAAAACCACACAAGAAGACATCTGTAGTAGAGTGACTGACAGAGTTGTA
>JAVQJF010070554.1:0-37223 GCA_036023855.1 Gadopsis marmoratus
AATATATGTTATATTAGGCGGAGCCCATGCAACGAAATGTCTGTATACACTTGTGCATATTTGAATGACAATAATAAAGTCAAAGTCAAGTTCATCCCACTATTGTTACTGGTTTTGCACCATGATCACGCAGCAGACTCCTGCGAGAATGTTCACCTCGTTTCCATATAGAAATGATGTGATCTCGGACGACAGACTTTTTGGAAAGTGAACATGTGATCGGGCTCGCGGCTGCGTCACGTGGCCAGTCAGCCTGTCACAGCAGAAGGAAACAACGCAGGCTGGAGCTCAGTAGTTGCCACATTGTGTAAACGCAGGGTGGACGCTTGTAACCTTCCAGGATGTTTTCACTCGGGGAGAAGATGGAGTTTCTCATAGGAAACCCCTTTTCAACGCCCGTCGGTCAGAGAATCGGTAAGGCGCTTTTAAAACTAACGCTACGCCCGGAACTGTTCCGATTCACGTTGACGCCGTTTAATTCAAACCAGCCTGACCAGTAACACGTTTCGGCATTTCACAAACTACCAGGGACGCAAAGCGATTTAGTAACACTGGAAATTTAGACTCTTCTCTCCTAAAATGTTTAATAAAGAACTCCAGAAGTTGACAGGAACGTCAGAGGACGTCTTCAGAGCCAATGACGAGACAGGGGCGGGACCCCGCCCCCCCGCGATTGGCTGCGGCAAGTTAAGCGACAGCCGCTTTGGCGAATCAAGGAGGCGCACTGGATGTTCGCTCTCACTTCCTCGATCACTGAGCTACAGTTTAGCGCCTTATGCGCAAGTGTTGCTGGTCCCCTTCGACAAGCATAAGTCACCATTTCACGCAGCCTTTTAATGCAGCAGCATTTGCCCAAGCAAGCAGCCACTTGCTTTACTTGTCAGGCCACTGGAGAAACCGCAGAGGCAGCAGGGACAGCATCCACGACAGGCCCGAGGCCAGCTGTTGCTGCCTGGAAAGATGCGCAGTGAGAAAATGTCCCGCACCCATCTCAAGCCTTCCTTCCTCATAGAATCTCCTCCGCCCACGTTCTTCTCACACACGCCACCGTCCGAGAGGCTGCAGCTACTTCCGAGAGCAGCTGACGGTCACATGAAGTGGAGGCTGGGGAGGTGGGGGGGAGTTCGGAGGCGTGTTGGTGGAAAGGAATGAAGGGGATTTGGGGATTTATGAGGAACCTGTGAGGGGCGGAGTGCAAAGAAATCTGTTGTTGCTAAATAGTTTGGAGGGAAACACATTTTCTCAATCAGCTTATTAAAAAAATTAAAAAAGGAGGTCATATAGAAACATTATACTCTGGAGGGACCACTTGCATCACATAAAAGATTTCATTTTTATTTATTTATTTTTGTCTGTGTGCTTTTTTTGGGGGGGGGGGGGCTTGTTGGATAAATGTATTTCCACCAGCCCGTCAGAGTTGTTTTTTGCTGGCAGTTGTGGGTTTGTTTGCTTATGCAAAGAGGCCATGTTCAGTCACATCCCAGCCAACTGCACCCACACAGTCCTCAAGAAGCAGATAAAGAGTCACATGAGTTTGCAGAGACCAAATCGGAGCCAAATCAGGGTATCCCCGGGGTTTTAAAAGGTATTAAATCAGTTTAGCAAAAATTAACACCCTTAAAGTATTAAAACGTCTTAATAAGCATCGTACGAGGTGTTATGTTTTGGAACAGAGATTCAGACAGACTCCCTATGAGTTAATATAATTTATGGCCCATGTTGTGTTTCTTAGGCCAAATAGAAATGTTTGTTAATGAAAATGTTTTGTTAATGTGACTTTGTGACCATTATTACTTTTAATAGACCTTGCCTTTGGGTTAGTCACTAGGTTTATTCTCTTGAATAAAAGGCCGATCTGAATTATGTCAAACTAAGACTGATTTGCAAAAAGGTAAAGATGTGTAGCTGATAACCAGTTACAGCTTGTGGCGTTGAAGTCTTAAAATATGTTGAAAAGATCTGGAATTTAACTTCAAGATTCCTGCATATACCCTGCAAAAGCAGAGTGAATGTTGGACTTACATTTGTCAGATGGCCGGAAACACAACTCCATGAATAGTAATTTTGCTTCGTGTCTGCTGGATGTGTAACACGCAACCTTTTGCTAACATGTTCATCACAACAACTTTATAAGGTGATAATGTGTTAATGTCAATATATTTTTTTCCTCCCCTTTATCGTTAATTGATGCTTGTGCAGTCACAAACATTTCATTTTCAATAGAAACACAAATGGTTTGAAATGAAATTTCCAGGAGTGTTACCTCAAGTATCAATACTGCAAATGCAGTGTAGATGTTCCTCTTTAGATCTATGGATTCAAAGAAAATGGCCGACCCTTAAAACTAACCATTTAATTCAGACCCAGAAACGATTGAATCACTCCCTTCCGGCACGGAGGCTGCGGTCCATCAGGACCAAAACCTCACGCCACAGGAACAGTTTCTTCCCGTCCGCAGCTGGCCTCACCAACAAGGCCAGGACCCCCCTGGGACTTGGACACTAATAGCCCCATAACCCCCCCCCTCAAAGGGACGCTGCACGCTATATTAGCGAAAGGCCCAAGACAATCTGCACACTGTGAACCTTGAACATCCCAGCTAATGTTTGCACTAAATGTATAGCTCTCCATATTAATATTATTGTACAGTTGTACAGTTTGCTTTCTTTTAAATTTTATTTTATTTTTACTTATCTTATATTTCTTAAAATTTTATGCACCAGTTCACCAAAGCAAATTCCTTGTATGTGAAAACCTACTTGACAATAAATCTGATTCTGATCATGTGGCGATGTCCTTTCCTATATGAATGTATACGACTGTGGGAAACATTCATTGTTCATTGGTGTTTTATTAGTGTGAATCATGCTACACATTTTATTTATTTCTCCGAACTGACTGAGAAGGATTTCTGAAATGCAACTGAAGTGACCAGCTAAAAATACGTAGCACGACTTCCTGTTATCTTGCAGATGCTATGATGTCATAAGAAGGTCTTCCGGTTATATTTACATTTATCTGTTCCCACATCGGTGTTGCTGTAACTTCACCTGACATCCTCGCTGTTCACAGAGCGAGCGACCAGCGGCTCTTTGCAGTCGGACGACTGGGGGCTCAACATGGAGATATGTGACATCATCAACGAGACGGACGAGGGGTAGGATCATAAGTAACATGGTCTCATCAAGCAGCCACAAACGGTTCCCATCTGGTGCATATTGCCCCACCTTTCTGACTAATTAGTACGCTATGTGGGGCTCCATGTTTTGTTTTTGTATTACTTTTAGTGTGTCACTTCCTTTATGATTTGTCTGAAATTTCCATCCAACTGGTCTTGACTGAATGACCCACTACTTATGTTTAGGGCCAGTCTTATAGTGGTTTTTCTGTTTGGATTGTAATGCTATGAGAAGTGTCAGCATATGTCTGAAATACAGTAAAAATCCCAAAGGTCTTTTAGTCAGTTATTAGTCAGAAGAGTGACTCTGATTTTATCTCTTTCAGTGTACAGAGCTACCTTTTATTAAGAACACCTTCATCCTTATATACCCATATAGACCTTTTGTCTTTTTGTAAATAATTATTGCTTATTTTCATGTTTGGATATCAAGATGGACAAACAAGCAAACTGATCATCTGATGCAAATCTGATTTTGTTTTTCCCCAGGCCAAGAGATGCAGTCAAAGCTATTAAGAAGAGAATCGTAGGAAACAAGAACTTCAGAGAGATCATGTTGTCTCTCACTGTGAGTAAATCATCTGGACTATAGGTCATTAAATATGTGAATGTTTGATTCATTCTTTCACAAACTGAGGAATTCAGTGTGTGAGGGTGTAATTTCAAGGCCACAATGATCCTTGTCCTGATTGGTTTGTGGCCTAGAGGAGATGGTTTCAGCGTGTAATGCTTACGCAAGTGGCCAAATGAGCAGCCTTCATGTACGTATTGAGACAATGTGAGAAAAATCTTTATCAGCTTGAATCATAGAGACTGAATTACATTTGCACCGTTTTTCTATCGCTTGTCTCACACAGGTTCTTGAGGCCTGTGTGAAGAACTGTGGCCATCGCTTTCACGTTCTGGTGGCATCGCAGGAGTTTGTTGAAGGGGTTTTGGTCCGTTCCATTCTGCCCAAATATAACCCCCCCACTGCCGTCCATGACAGGGTGCTCAGCCTCATACAGGTGTGTGGTTGCTCAATACAATAGAAAACTGTCTGCACAAGGGCATCAAATAATGGTTATTTCCATTATTGATTTATCTGCTGGTACATTCTTAAATAATCAATTAGTTATGTCTATAAAATGTCAGAAAATGGTAAATCCATCACAATTTACTAAAACCAAAGGCAATGCCTTCAAATTGCTTGATTTTTCTGACCAACAGTCCTAAGCCCAAAGATTTTCAATTTAGTACCATAGAAGATGAGGAACACCATCAAATGTTCACATTTGAACAGCTGGTACCATTTAATTTCTGTGATTTAAATATCTTCACACATTCCTATGCTACATGGTCAAAGCCAGCTGTGTGTAATCACGGACTAGAAGACTTAATAACATTAGATAGAGTCAGGCTTGTAAATGTTGATGGTCTGTTCCTTTTCTTGTCGTCTTGTTCTTTTAACATGTAATCTTTGTTTTGGCCTGTGTACTGTATTACTGACACTGACTTAAATTTCATCCATATGTTCTTCCTCCCACCCCCAGTCGTGGGCTGATGCATTTCGTAGCTCTCCCTCCCTGGTGGGGGTGGTGTATGTATATGATGACTTGAGGAGACGTGGACTGGAGTTCCCCATGACAGACCTGGATGCTCTGTCCCCCATCCACACTCCGAATAGGGTGAGAATGACGCACCAAATCAAATGCACGTATAGATATCTCATCCCACACACTACCTCTCTGACTAATGTCACTGCTGCCTTCATCTTGCAGAGTATCCCAGACAACGGGACTCCTGAGCCGACCCCTGTCGCCGCTCCCCCACAACAGTCACAACCACAACCACAATCATCTTCCAGTGTTGCCACTCAGAATACTTCAGCTCCATCCCAGCCCAGTGAGGGACCTTCCTCCCTCTCTGCAGAACAGGTACCACTGCCTAAAAACACCTGAATACATAGATCAGGTGAAGAAACCGAAGACTGGCTGATATGCACTTTTCAAAGCTAATGATCCTAATTACACTCATTGTGATTCAGTGTTGCAAAGCAATAGAACATGAAAAGGTCTGAGGGGGCTCTAATAGTTTTTCTTTACATTAGTAAACTAATTTGGCAGCGAGCCATTTGAGGGAGCAAATGCCCCTAGTCACAGTTGGCATTTTGAATTGCAAAGTACAGGTGTGATTAATTGCTTCAGCAGAGCCATCGTTAATGTCTTTATTTCCACCTGTGCCTTTCCTGCTCATAACTCAAATATAGCTGTATAACAGGAGTTGTTGCTGGTGTCAAAGCCTTCACTTCACTCTAACCTTAGTAGTCGGCAACAAAAACGTCTTTCAAATAAGTGTCATTGTTGATTTAAAAAAAAAAAAAAATGTATTCCTTATTCAGGAAATGAAGCTGCGAAGTGAGCTGGCGCTGGTGAAGGGAAATCTCGCTGTGATGTCAGAAATGCTGAATGAACTAATACCCGGACAGAGCCAGCAAGATGATACAGAGCTGCTACAGGTGTGTCAGAATGGTTATGGTCACCACTATCATGTTGTCAAAGAATCCTGACGAAAATGTAGGAAAGCAAGAAGAAGAAAATTGGGTACACCAGAAAAGTGTATGATAGAACTCTTGGACTGGCTTTAACGTCAAAAGATAAACCCTGATTGTCGTTATCAACGAGTATGAATGTCTCTCTCTTCCTCTGTCCAAGCAGCAGCTGTACGCGGTGTGTAAGAGCATGCAGACCCGGGTGGTGGAGCTCATCCCGCAGCTGCTGGACGAAGGGTTTATTGAAGAGCTGCTCGTGCTCAACGATGACCTCAACAACGCCTTCATCCGCTATGAGAGGTGTGCTGCAGCCTAGCTTTGTGTTTTGGATTGTGTTTATAAGAAAATGTGAGTTTCAGGAGTGCGTCACGTATCTTGCTTGTGGCTAATTCCATACTCATTGTATCGTAATTGTGTTTTAGGTTTGACAGACTGAACAAGGCACAAATTACAAATACTCAACCGGTAAGAAAGATCTTGATTTCATCTTAGTTTCTGCTATAAGAATGTACTCCCTCACTAGGTGACGCTCACTGTGTTGTGTCCTCCCTCTCGCAGAGCGCCGCCACATGCCCGAGCCTCATCAACCTCAGCCCTGAGCCTTCAGGTCTCAGCCAACCTGCTGTCATCGCGGCAACCAGCCAACCAGCAGTCAGCACCTGGGCTAGTCCAAGACAATCACCCGACCACAGTGAGTGAACTTTGTGTGCTCTTTTAGAACACCAAATCCATGCCTGTATAACATTCTTGAAAACTGAAGTCTTTCTGAAGTGTATTTCTGCTAGAAAACAGGATGTTGTGGCTGGACATCATGTGGGCAAGAAGGGGGCTGCACAATAACAAACATCGCCGTGGCTAAAATGACAAACCCCAAACAGGATGATGTGTGGATTTTTTTTATGATAGGCCTATGGGAGCATATTCAGAATTATTACAAAAAATTCCTGTATTCCTGTTTCCATAAATGACAAAAAATGACATTTTGATGTAAAAAAATATAGTATTTTATGAATGTTTGTGGTTTAATTATGAAATCTGTGCTGCTACAGGAATTTAGACACCAAGGTGGAGAGGGAGTTGGTTTTCATTCAGTCGTGACTCAATGAGTTAACCGTCTGTCTTGCAGAAGAGGAGGAGGAGGAGGAGGAGGAGTTTGACATGTTTGCCCACACGAGAGGCAGCTCCCTGGCTGAGCAGAGGAAAGGGTGAGTGGTGCTAGCTGGCGACATAAAGACGCGCATCATATCACGATACCCGCTCACGACATCTGTTGGGTGTCGTGTTTTCTATGTGTTTGCAGTGCTGACTAGAAGTGATCAAAGTGCCTCAACTGGATTAACGTTAACAATTAGATATCTGTGATTAATCTTAGATATAAGTACATTTAACATTTTTCAAATGTAGTTAGATGAAATGACAATAAAATTTTGCTTCAAATTATTTTTTTAGTTGGCAATTTGGATTTTTAACTGCATCACAAACAAAAAGGTCCTTTCTCAATAAGAAATAAAAGACAGCTGGTTTCGGGTGCCCCCCATATCCTAATAGTTACAGCGCATGCCACAACATCCACAGTTCTTTAAAAGAAAATAGCTGCTCGTTCCTCTACATCACTGTTACGATTGATTTATAGTGATCATCAAAAGAGTAGAATTGCAGATCTAGGAATAAAAGTAAGAGAGACTTTACTATATCTCTGTATGCTCTGTTAAAGCTGGAAATAAGCCTGTTTATTTAATAGACTATTAGATGGCCTTAATATAGCTAACATTGCATTATCCTTTGCCCAGTGTCAGGTATGAGGACCCAGGAGCTGTGGAGGGCCTCGCTGGAGCTCTGGATACGAGGTTGCAGGTCACAGGAGGGGTGTGTATACCACCGTAACATAGAAATGAAAATATAGCTAAAACATGGTCATCTTATGCCTCTCTTAACTACATCCTCTTAGATGTCACCAGCGAAAACCTCTCTGCATACCGATATTAGCAAGTGGTTATCTTGTGACACGGTAAGAGAAAGCAGGTCTTTCTATATACTCTTCTTTTGAAATAAATAGTATGATATGATCTCTTTGTGTTATTGTGTTTGGTAATGCAGGAAGACCAGTCTTCAGTTAGCGAGGGAGTGTCCAGTGAAGGTATGTTTTTCTCTCCACTGGTTCATTGCTAACATTTTATTGTAAAAATAATGGTTCTTAATTCATGCTTGCTTCCTGTGCGTTCATGCGTTCACATGCAGCTCTAACTGTGACCGTCCCTTTCAGAGTTTGATAAATTTCTGGACGATCGGGTGAAGACGGCTGACCACAACACCCAGGCGATTTGCAACGTGCCACCCTCCACACCCAGACAGCCATCGCAATCTACCCGGCAACAGGACAGCTCACATGACCAGCTCTTTTCACTTTGAGTTTGAGGACAAGCAAGATAAGTGGGTGGATGTAAATGTCAATATACACACGCCATCACATTGAAATAGACCTACGATCTCTCACGTGCTGTGCCAAGTCAGGTTTTCTCTGAAGGCGCACATGCGCACACACACAACAATAAAACCTGACACTACTGAGCTGCTGCCTTATCAACTCATTGCATACATGCAGTATTTCCTTATTCATTCTGCTCTTTCTTTATGTAAGTATAAAGAACTTCACTTGACTGTATTTATGAAATGTATTATAATGTTGATGAAAACAAAAACTTAAATTTGAACAAGTGTTTACTGTTAATTATAATGTTGACAATATTTGATATCACACCATTGTGTGCCTTTGACCCAGACAGCTGATTTTGTGTAGATGAGAATAAACTGGACATTGTCCTACAAATGTGTTGCGTCTGTCGTCTTTTTAAATATTTTCTGCTGTCATTATCTAACCATGAAGGGAATTTACCCTGAAGCTCATTTTCTAACTGATCTAAGTGCAGTCTTTGTGTGAGAGAGAGCTGTTGTTTTTGAAGATCTTGTGTCTGAGGTCCCCGATACAGCTCCATCAAATCGAGGTCAAATGATTCTTCTTTCATGTTTGCTGTCAAATATGTAGAACTGCTTTGTCATCTCATGCCAATGACAGCTCCGTTACTGTCTTTACTTGAATTCATCACACAAGAATCTGTTAAAATTGTAGTATTCTGGTTAATAAACACTAAAGCTTCTCAGATTTGTCCAGTATGTTTGCATTGAAGTTAGCCAAAACAGTAGAGCCTTGAATAAGAAGTTTGGAGCTCAGGTGAACACTAGCCATACCCAATAATATGACCGCTGTTTGTGTGATAAGGCACTCATTTCAGTATGTTATTGATTAAGAGCTCAAGGATGTCTGGTGTTGAGTACACAGAGTCCCAGAAGCACCCAGAGGAGAACCCACAACTTGGAACGGGTGAAAAGATAAGAGGACAAGTTTCTCATTCTTCTGTTCTACCATCCACACCTAAGACGATGCCTAGACTGTTCAACTGTGGAGTCTATCTCTGCTGGATTTCTGTGTCTTTCCTTCTATGTGGATCTGCAGCATTTGCTTCTAACATTTCAATGCGGAGTCCACTTCCAAATGTGACTGTTCAAGATGAGGAGGACACCAGCTGGGAGTCGTCGTTTCTCCAGCTGAGAGCCAGTCTACCGTCCCACTCGCAGCCAATCCGTCCATACAGCCTGCTGACAAACGCTGAAGACTACCACTACATGCCCAAGCCCAGACATCTCCGCCCTGCTCGCCTTCTGCGTCTGCTCGGATCCAGTTTTGACCACTTCTGGATGTCAATAGAGCAGCCATCTGAAGTCTCTGGGGGGGACAGTGATGGTCCACCTTTGTTGCGTGGTGACTCACTGCCTGCCAAATTACTCATCTACACCACTGCCAGAGAGAAGTTAAACCTGAGTGCTTCGCCACAGCTGAGAGAGGCTGCAGCACGCCATCGGCAGAAGCTGGAGAAGGAAGCTGCAGATCTCAGTTCTCTGCCCTCACATGTTGCCAGTTTGGTCAGAGAGTGGTTAGTGCGCTCAGCCACTTGTGAATTAAGCTACCAATGGGTGGATATGGGTCCTGCTTTCTGGCCACGTTGGCTGCGGCAGACTGATTGTGAAAGATCAAGTGGAGTGCGTAGTTGCTCCTTTCCTGGTGGGATGGAGTGTGTGCGAGCTCAGACAACTCACATAAAGATTCTGGCTTGGCACTGCTTGGAAACCCGAGAGGGAGGCGACGGGACTAGAAAGATTAATGCTGACAGGTCTGATGGCAGCACTGAGGTGGGGACAGGTGAAGTCATGAAAAGGTGTATATGGAGGCAAGTGCCCTATCCTGTTGTCACAGCATGTACATGTTCATGTAAATGAATGTTTTTCTCACCAGGGCTGAAGATTTTCAATTCTCATCTTCAGCTGGGTTTCTATATGCATGTATAAATACTTTAGACCGTCATTGAGTTGATGTTATTGATCGAAATCTAAATTGTGTTGACAGATTTTCCAAACCTAATCATATAGCTACTTTTATTCACTCAGTAAATCATTGAATGTACCTACCTTAATGTTACTGGCTTTAAGCACAATTTAATAAAAATATATTCCTACCACAGTCCTTTATTGTTGCTCTAAGGAAGCAGCTCCTCTCTGAAAAGTAGATGTCTTTATATCAATAATACTAAACTGTCAGTTGGTACAGCTCTGTGATCCCATGGTTCTTGTGTGTTGTGTTACATTCAGATGGTGTGGGAAATTTATGCATCAGTCGTTTCAGTACACTGCAGACTTTTCACAATTAGCATGGGTGAAAACTTAGCGTGTGATGTACAATTTTATGTTTTACATCAAAGAAACATAACGTCAACCTAAAGTACAAATTTGAGAAATTGGTATCCTGGTGGGCCATTCTGAGAGTGTGATGACAAAATTATTTTTGCTAACCTGCCTGATTTTTTTTTTTTTGGCATTTCTAAAAATGGCATACAAGCAGCTCAATATGTTCAACTGCAGAAAATGGGACGCTGAAGAAAATAGTGTCCACCATCACAGATGGGAGATCCTGGGTTTAATACACAGGAAGTTGGTGTGAATAAGTCATAAGTCCGTACTGTATCTACTGTCTTTCTCACGACATGAATAAAGCCACAGGCTGAAGATAAGATGGTGTGTATTTAATCATTCATTTACATGATGATTGACATACGATTATAACAGCTTTAAATAGTTGTGTTGTATTTTGCCTTTCATTTGTGAGCTGTGTTTGGAATAAATGAGAATATCACTTAAAGAAACTTTTCAGCTGTGACTGCGTTTCTTATTTGTTTTAGAAAAAGGTTAAGCCTCATCCAGCTCTTTAATTTTTACTTTGCTGCCCATTCTGACCCCACCCCTACTGGTAAAATCTCAGTATCTCTAAGGGGGAAATCTGACATCACTTTGATAAACATACACCCACATCTAAAATATAATTACTTTTGTTACATCTCTTTTTGTCAGTATTTCAATCTCACATCATTTGCATAGACATCATTATACTTTGTCCCAGGAGCAGTGATTCAGCAGTGTCGGTACATCCCACCTGAGCTGCATGTTTAGGATTTAGTGATGGCATCATGTTAATCATGTTAATGACCCAGTTCTTCAGTCCTGTTCAGTAAAATGTACTACCATCCAGGTGCATTACCACTACCTTCAACTCTATTTTCAGATTTCTGAGTATAAACCCAGAATGCAAAAAAAAAAACCTTTCAGTGTCCGGAGCCGGTGGTCGTGCAGACACCTGAAGATACAGACAGTCTTTCTCATAGGGTTTTCAGTTCCTCAACTCTGTGTCTTTGTCACTAGATCTCCATCTCTCGCCGTTTCTCTCGGTCTGGGTCGCTTCCTCCTCTATACAGTAACGCTCCCCACGACTGATTGGTCCGTCAAACGACCGACACGCTCCCATTCGGAGCCGGTCCGCGGCTGCACGGGTGGTGATCCATTAACACCAATCATCTGCACAGCGCACAGTGGACTACTACTCATTTCTGTCCAATCCTGAGCCTGTGTACCTGTCACGTGTAAAATGAACGATCGATTTCAAGAACTACTCTTCGTACTAGTCATTTCTGTCCAATCCTGAGCCTGTGTAGCTGTCACGTGAGAAAAACTGAACTTTGTTTGTACACAATGCGCATGCGTGGCCAAATCGACTTACTCTCTTAGAGGACTAGTTCCTCCTAGTACATAACAGAAGAGTAGTTCCGTGAACGGTTCACTCATGATCTACACATCACTAGATTGTACACAGACAAGATGGCAGCTTCATTGGAAGACGAATTTGAAGATGCGCCTGATGTGGAACCGTTAGAGCCAACACTGAAGAATATCATCGAGCAGAAATCTTTGAAATGGATATTTGTGGGTGGAAAGGGTGGTGTTGGTAAAACGACATGTAGGTAAGTTGAAGGGAAATGGCCATTAGCCTCTTGAGCTAACATAACGTTAGCGAACAAATTAGCCGCTACTATAAATTGACGTGGCTCATTCTCAGTCAACGAATAAGATGTGTGTGTCCAGAACGAGAATCCAATTAACGTTAGCTTACATGCTTATGATGTGCTAGCAATAAAATATCTGTTACATTTTAAGTCAGTTATGCAAAGCTAACGCTGCTTCAACGCTAGTTGCCAACTTGCCGAACGCTGTCAAGCACTGTCACTAGCTAACGTTAGCCAGCTGACACATGTAGTCGTTTTTTTAAGTTGACAACCACGGTGCAGTTTCACGCCGACAGCCTGCCCGCTTTCTCATTTCTTTCCTCGTTTAACAGGACAACATTCTAACCCGTGTTTATTCAATGGGTAACTAAATTTACCCGGGGTTAAAGAATACGCTAGCTAGCTAGCTAGCCAGCCAGCTAGCCTTAGCTGTCGGCATAATAGCCGACACATTACTGGATAATTCCCACAAAGTCAACTGTTATATTCATCCTGGTTGATAACGTTAGTGTTGCGTTACTTTTGGGCTATGACAAATCAATTCAGACGATATTCACACACGCAAAGGTCTAAGAATCTGTCGAAGCCGTATGGATCTGATGGCCACGCAGCCAGAGGCATTCATTACATGCAAGTCCAGAAAATATATCACTTGTCTGTCTCAGTGCAGCTTTTTTAATGCAGCTTTTAAGACCATGTCAGGAGAACATTTAAGCCCCATAACATTACTCACCTCTTTCTGTACAAACCTCTCCTGTGTTATTTTTCTAGCTGTAGTTTGGCTGTCCAGCTTGCTGCTGTCAGGGAGAGTGTCCTCATCATCTCCACCGATCCCGCTCATAACATCTCTGATGCTTTTGACCAGAAGTTCTCAAAGGTGCCTACGAAGGTCAAGGGCTATGACAACCTCTTTGCGATGGTAAGGAATGGTTCCAGGAAGACTGTGAGCACCCATGCACAGGCAGAGCTTGAAGTATAAATGTGAATGTCACAGCCAGTTTTTGTGGAAGCGGGACATTTCCATATACAGTTAGTTTTGTGGAGATTGTATTTTTCTGATAATAGTTGAGCTGAGATTGTTTTCACCTGTTCCAAAATACATTTTGACTTTTCATAGTGGAGAACACCAGTGTACCTAATAACATGAATTAGTGTGTCTGTTCCATTTAATAGACCCTTTTCAGGGCAGACATTTTGACTTGTCGAAGCAAGAAAAGCACAGGTGTTACGAATAATGTTAACGATGGGTGCGTTCTGGCCAGGCATCCCAGTTAGCCATGCCAGCATGAACAATACCAGGACCCAGAAACTGAAGCAGCTAAAGAACATTAATTTTCACATTAAATTTACATTTGATGTTTTGCAGCATTTCAGATTTCTCCTAAAATTGAGTTTGACAAGTGGATAGAAGCATAGCTACGATTGTTAACAGAGGTTTATTTATGCTGTTTTGGGGAAAATTTTTATTTATTGCATGAGGTGTCAGGAGGATAGTAAGTTCCACATCTGGGTCTTGAACACATACATCATTGTGTTACAAACTGAATTGCTGGAGGCCATAATTTTGCAGTTACCCAGGCCCTCATTTTGTAGCGTGCTGTTTTGTTTTTGTGTGAGAGCAGGAGATTGACCCAAGCCTGGGTGTGGCAGAGCTGCCTGATGAGTTCTTCGAGGAGGACAACATGCTCAGCATGGGTAAGAAGATGATGCAGGAGGCCATGAGCGCCTTCCCTGGCATTGACGAGGCCATGAGCTATGCGGAGGTCATGAGGTAGGACACATTTTAAGTATTGCTGACCCAGAGTTGCATGTACCTTTCACGGTAGTGTGACTGAACACTAGTAGCTAGTGTTATACTAACTCCGCACTACTGTCTACCCATGCCTCAGGTTAGTCAAAGGAATGAACTTCTCGGTGGTGGTCTTTGACACTGCCCCTACTGGTCACACACTGCGGCTGCTCAACTTTCCCACCATTGTGGAGCGTGGTCTGGGTCGCCTCATGCAGATAAAGAACCAGATCAGCCCTTTCATCTCCCAGGTGAGGAGGGACAAGCAGATCCAGTCACTCATTGATTGTAGTCATTTACCAAGTTTTACGTGAGTTTAGGTGTCTGTAAAAGCTCCACAAAGCTGATCATACAAGTATCATATTTGTTGTCGTATTTTCCATTCAGTTGTTTTGAAGTATTTGGACATTTTATACATCGTCGCTGTCGGGCGGAAACCTTGTGTCTCCATAGTGTCATTTTTATTTTTCATAAATCAATGCTATTGGTCACCCTTTACGTCTGTGTGTGTGTTTTACAAATATTTAACCAATGAAAAGTAGTAAAAAGGTGTGTGACTAAATCTCGTAACTCCATTGGATCCTCAAACCTTTGGGTAGACCGCATAACTCCGCCCTGCCTCCATCTTGGATGAAGTGGGGGACACAGCAGAGCGGAAGTTACTGTCCCGATAACTTCAAACTGCGTCTGATGATGATAAAGTATAGTAGCTTGCTTGCTGTACAGTACACTAGATGTCAAAAATGATCAAACTAATGTTGTAGTGGATCGTTCATTTGATCCGTCGCTAGATTGTCATCCATAATGCGATGCACTCAGCCTGCTACCTCAGATGAGGCTGTTATAATCAATGATGGACTAAACATGTATCTTGAAATTCACTGGAAATTAACCTTGTAACTCCATTTGAGCTTAATTTTGGAAAAATATTAATATGACACATGCAAGTATATGATCACATATAAAGACACAATACAAACTTTGACAACGCGGTGTTCAACTGTTTTAAAAACAGTTTTTTTTCATTTCCTGAAAAGTAACAGTTTTGGAGATGTGAGGTTTCCGCCCGACAGCGACGGCAGGAAAAATGAGTCCTGATTCAATCCCTTCTATAGATCTTCTCTTTATTTCTCTTCTTCTTGTAGATGTGTAATATGCTCGGTCTGGGTGACATGAACGCAGACCAGCTGGCCTCTAAGCTCGAGGAGACCCTGCCTGTCATCCGCTCAGTCAGTGAGCAGTTCAAAGATCCTGTAAGTCACTCCAGAAGCAGATATAACCTGAGCACAAAACTGATGGTACTGTTAGTACTGATGGTACTGCACTTAGTTATTATTCTCCACTGAGGTGTTTCTGTATCTACATGCAGAAGCTCTGTTTATCGTGTTTATCCTTTTCAGTATCAGCAGACCAATTTAGCATTTTGTGATTTCTATTGCATCTTGATATTGTGTAGGTAATAGAATTTAAGATGATTTTAGCATTTAGAACAACACTTGAACTGGTCGTATTAAAAGCCTTCTGTGTATGTGTTGTAACTCTTCTCCCTCACATCCATCAGGAACAGACCACCTTTATCTGTGTGTGTATCGCCGAGTTCCTCTCCCTGTATGAGACGGAGCGGCTGATCCAGGAGCTGGCCAAGTGCCGCATCGACACGCACAACATCATCGTCAACCAACTTGTTTTCCCCGACTCTGAGAGGCCATGTAAAATGTGTGAAGCCCGCCATAAAATTCAGTCCAAGTATTTAGACCAGGTACGACTCAGTGGTTTGTTTTGGGGTTTTGTTTGCATCCAGTGTCACAGATTGTTGTCTTAATTGAAGGTCTGTCTTCTCCCTACAGATGGAGGACCTTTATGAAGATTTCCACATAGTGAAGTTACCGCTGCTGCCGCACGAAGTCAGAGGTGCTGACAAGGTCAACACGTTCTCAAAGCAACTTCTGGAACCCTACAAACCCCCAAATAAGTGATCTCCCCCCGTAAAGGACCTCCCCCCCCTCCTACAGACCACACCTTTACAGTCTGAACTCACCTCCTCTGAGACCCCTCCCCCAACCAGCCTCAAACCCCGTAGTAACAGCCTCAAGTTGATCCGCTGAGTCCCCTCAGCCCATCGTCCAAAACAGAGCACTGCTACAGCGAGATACTCACCCTTATTGAAGGGGAGCTGATGAAATCACACACAAATACATAACCTCCTATATTGTCAGACAGATTGTGCTGCATTACTGTCACCTTCTCGTTCCTTCATATCCTCTGTGTGGCAGTTGTACTCGAAGCATTTAACTTTTTCTTTACAAAACAGACTTACTTCTCCATCCTGTGCAGTGTCCAGCCTCAGTTGTGAAAGTGTTTCCAGTAACGGTGCGGTGTATTCCAGGATAAAACAGCTTTCAAATGCTTGATGTTTATGCCTTGTTTATTCTGCGTGGTTCGGTGACTGTGTCTGTTCGCCAGTTGACGTTTCACTAAAATGTCATGGGTATTCATTCCTCACACATCGGGACTTTACATCAGAATTCCTACAGATTCAGGGTGACAGCAGGGCAATGGAAAAAGACAGTTACCTTTTAAAAAATTAAAAAATAAACTGATCTGTGGCGATGAAATGGTCATTTTTGTTGTTGATCTAGACCACCCTTGTTATTGCAAAAAAGGACCAAAACAGTCTGTAGTGTGTCTTTTACTATTCGTCAGATCATTAGACCTCCCCTCAAACTGGACAGTTTTAATGGCCTCTGTTAAATATTTTAGGCCACTGGTTGCTTCGGATAGTATGTAGTTGGAGACCAAACCATTTTATGAGATTCGGAGGCAAAGTGTGTGTTGACTCCCGATACCAGCTTCCCATACAGTACTCGTAATACATTTAGTGTCCATCATGTTTACTGGGAACTACATGGGACCGCGTTTGACATACATTAGTAGCCTTACTTAATGCGTTAATTCAAAATATATTGAATGTTGAACAAATGAATAGAGTTGTTAAAGTAGACACGTCCTTGCTCTGGTGACTGAATACTGGACTCTGATTGGCTCGCCGGATGCTCCATTGTTTTCCCACAGAAAGATCTAGATGAGAGGTTAATGCGTCCTCAAGGAAAAGCATAATTACCGCCTCTGTGTCACTGAATGCTTTTGAGTCAGTAAGGATCGGTTTTGTATAGATTTCCTTTAAATTATGTTTCGAGTGTTAATTAAAACAGTCTTGCCTCAGATGAGAGAGCCTTCTGTGGTCATTTTCTTTATCCGCGCACTGCTTATTTAAAGCTCTGTTAACCGACAGACGGAAAGAAATTTTCATCAAGTGCACACAGAATTAAACCGACCAGAGTGCAGTTGGCCTCTGACAGCATGAAGCCTCCCTTAACCTTCAACACTGGTATAGCTAAATGTACTTGCATCATCAAATTGACTCATCTATTATTATTATTGCTGTAAATACTTTATATAATATACTATTCAATTCAACTGCAGCACAGTTCCACATAGAGCTATAAAGCAATAGTAATTGTAATGGTATTGATATTAATATTAATAAAAATAAGCTAGTGTCATCCACTGGTTCCCAACCTAGGGGTCGGGGCCCCTCCAAAGGGTCACAAGGTGAATCTGAGGGGTGTTGAGGTTATTAATGAAGAAAGAAGACAGAAAGTTCTGCTACACAATTTTAGATTATACAATTTCTTTTGTGTGACTTGTGTGAAATATTGGAGAGTTTTGCCTCAGACGTTCATTTCAAACACGAGGGCAGAATGTGTCTCTGGTGGAACTCACGGAACAAATATCCACCTATGAAATGTAGTGGAATGAAAGTATAAAGTAAAGTAGCTCACAATACTTGAGTAAATATACTTAGTTACATTCCACCAGTGCACGAGCGTCCCAGGCACAGCGAGTGTCGCAGCGGAACATATCCACCAAGTCATTTACTCGTTTAGTCGGGAAAAAAAAAAAATGAGTTCCTTTAAAAAAAAAAAAAGAAAAAAGAAAAAGTTTGCCCTGGTGGGAAATGACATTGGGAACAAGCGGGATGATGGTTACACCCCGCTGGGATTCTACTCGCGTTCCAAGAAGCAGCTTGACGACCCTCTCGCCATACTGCGGGTCGTATTTCTATACGTGCTGACATGTAAGGAGAGCTGTAAACTTGCAACCGGGAACGTTGGTTGTTGGCCCTTCAGCTCCACTTGGCTGCAGCCTCAGGACCCCGGTGCTGAGCCTGTCGCTTGTGGTCCATCACCGAGCCGCGCTCTGCCGGTCGGGGGCCGCGCTAACGAGCTGCTGCTCCTCCTCCTCCTCCTCCTCCTCCTCCTCCTCCGTTTGGTCGGGGGGGGATTTACCCCGGGGCGCATTGACCACTGGCTGCACCGCCATGCAGCCGAGGGGACATCGGGGTTGTGAGCTCTTTGCAGAGAGCTGCACGGGAGATGCGCTGAGCAGGACAGAAAGAAAACGCCACGCAAGGTAAGGATACGTGGTAAATAGCTTCCGTTTCGTGAGAATGACCCTCATGCGTGAATGACATGAAGTTTACGCTGTTGTTCAGGTTCTCTGGTGATCGTCGTGGAGCCAGCTGGACTTTGCCCCCACCGCAGGTGCAGCTCTACAGTTGGTCGCTGCAGCTCTTTCACTGAGGGCCTGTAATCTGGCACCAATGACCGTCACCTACACAGCCAGAGTTGCAAACGCCCGTTTCTGCGGCTTCTCCAAGCTGCTCCTGGCCTGGAAAGGCAGCATCTACAAGGTGTTATACAAAGAGTTCCTGGCTTTCTTTGCCATGTACACTGCCATCAGCATCACTTACAGGTAAGGCAGAAAGGACAGCCGTGGGACACACCGGCTGCTGTCACACGTTCCTCGGCGCTTTAGTTCACAAATGTATCACGTCTCACCCTTTTAGATTTTTCCTGTATGACGACCAGAAGAGGTATTTTGAGAAGCTGGCCATTTACTGCAACCACTACGCCAGTCTCATCCCCATGTCCTTTGTGCTGGGTAAGCACTAATGACGTTCTTGTCAACTTTGGGATAACAGAAGAGGGGGCAGAATTTGAGCTACAGTTTGTATCAGACCTTTGTTCAGCGTGAAGATCTTTTGATTTCTGATTGATGACTGTGAGCTGCCAGGAGTGTACATGACAACTTCTTATAGGTTTCCCAGCTCTAGACCTCAAGACGTCTGTTTGATTTGAACATTCGCATTGATAAATTGGAATACTGATTGTCTGACTTTGACAAATTTGGGGCCTAACTGACTGTGGGGACTCCACTAGGGAACCCAGAGGGCAGTAGTTGATGTTTGAGTCTGGTTTGTGTCTCCAGAGTGGTCACCTGTGTCTCCTCTCCACTGCTGTTTGCAGGTTTCTATGTGACCCTGGTGGTGAACCGGTGGTGGAGCCAGTACACCAGCATCCCGCTCCCTGACAGGCTCATGTGCGTCCTGTCTGGGGGCCTCCAGGGGAGCGACGAGCGAGGCCGCCTGCTGAGACGGACCATGATGCGTTACGCCAGTCTCTCGGCCCTGCTCATCCTCCGCTCCGTCAGCACGGCCGTATTCAAACGTTTCCCCACCGTGGACCATGTGGTGGAGGCTGGTGAGTAGGTACAAGGACAGGGGCGGTGATGGGGGTGGTGGGGTCCATCCACAGCCAACAACACCCACTGTGATCTTGCAGCGAGTTACGTATGAGCTTATACAATCATCCAAGGAAGTTTTAAAATGAACAAAACTCGCGACAAGTTGTCAAAAATGCTCTTTGCGGTCCATGCAAATACACAATACAACCACCACTTTAGCTTTACTCGACTAACTTTCCTCACGTTGTACTCTGGACGTGTTGTAGATGGAGTGACGTGACCAGTCACACACTCGCGTCATGTGTGATGTGTGTGCTGTTTCCTCTCCTGTACGTTCTCTACACCAGTGAGAGGAATCACAAGGACAGGCACGTCCTGAAATTCCCTGGTGATAACAAAAAAAAGTTTATCACAAGTCTGTTACGAGATCATGAGACACAGCTGAGGCGATCCTCTCCTCACCGTTTTCTGAACTAACTGAGCACCAGAGTTTGATTTACACCATGACATTGTTTTTAAGAGCAGCAAACAGTTGTCGGTAATAATATATTTTAACAAGCTATTTTCTGCCTTATAGAGCTATAGTGTGTTTTCTCGACGCATTAAATTAGTTCTCACTCACTTTGTAATGACTTTCAGGCTAAATCATGCAGAATATTGACCCCTCATCCCATACTTCCCCCTTTCTGTGTGAGACAACATTTACGTTAGGAATAAATAAATCTGAGGTGTGACGCTTTGCTCTGCTGCAGGATTCATGTCAAGAGAGGAGCGGAAGAAGTTTGAGGGTCTCCACTCTCCTTATAACAAATACTGGATCCCCTGCGTTTGGTTCACCAACCTGGCGGCTGTGGCCCGCTGCGAGGGCAGGATCAAAGACGATCACACGCTCAAACTACTGCTGGAGGTGCAGCATTATGCACGCACACGCACGCACACACACACACACACACACACACCTACACACACACACACACACACACACACACACACACACCATTACAGAGGCCCACTGATGATGTGGAACTTCAGTTCTTGTGTATATTCATGCAGACATAACGACAGAAGAGTCAGGATAAATGCTGCAACCTCAGCGAGTCTCTGTATTTGAACAGGAGCTGAATGCGTTCAGAGGGAGGTGCAGCATGCTGTTTCATTACGACATGATCAGCGTTCCCCTTGTCTACACTCAGGTACGTGCTCTGCTGCTGGGGATGCTGCATGGCGTTGCACTGCTATATGCACCTCATTTGACCATGCTCGCGTCTTTAATTCAACTCTGGTTTTCATGCAACGATTCACTCAAGATGGGTTTTATTCTTGAGGCTTTTGTCTCCTCACTTTTCTTTCATTGGTCTTAAAGAAGTGATATTTTATTTTAACTTGTGATTTTCCTACCATAGCAAGTCCAAATGTCTGAAGTGAAAACGAGTGAAAATAGGAGTATTTCATGCCCATCCAACAACCTGGACCTGGACTGCAGCTTGCTATCTGATCAAAAAGAACTGTGGAATACATGAATAAAAATATGAATGAAAGAATTATTTCAACGGGAGGATTTGAAAGACAAGCGTAACATGTGACCAATTACCTCCGTGTTTCCCGTAGGTGGTGACTTTGGCAGTGTACAGTTTTTTCCTGGTGTGTCTGATTGGTCGCCAGTTCCTGGACCCCAATCAAGGCTATCCAGGTCATGACCTCGACCTCTACGTGCCCATCTTCACCCTGCTACAATTCTTCTTTTATGCTGGGTGGCTCAAGGTCAGAAAGAGGGTCACATATCATATGATTTTATACTTGAGCACAATATAAAGCTAAAACGGTATCAATCATTCATGTAGTTAGCATGTTACATGTTTTTTGTTATGTCCCAAAGGTTGCAGAGCAGCTGATCAACCCTTTTGGAGAAGATGACGATGACTTTGAGACCAACTGGCTGATAGACAGAAATTTCCAGGTTTCCCGACATTAACGCTTTTTCACTTTGTTACACCTTTCTTCAAAGTATTCTTTATAATTTACCCTCTCAGTATCTTTGTTGCTGAAAGTACTCACCTTAAACATTCTGCATCTGTTCTGGCTGACATTCTGCAATCCCACGTGGTAAAATGGAGGCTGTATTACTAGATCCTGCTCAACCTTGGTTTCCCATTTTAACTTTACCATCATGTCTAACTGTAATGGGTCTTGTCCTATGCTTTTTACCAGTGTGTGTGTGTGTCTGTCTGCTTTTTGCTCTGCAGGTGTCCATGATGGCTGTGGACGAGATGTATGGAGACCTGCCGATGATGGAGAGAGATCGCTACTGGAACGACTCCAACCCCAGACCCCCCTACACCGCCGCCACTCTCTTTGTCCTCCGCAAGCCCTCCTTCCAGGGGTCTACTTTCGACATGGCGTGAGTATCTGGGTTTTACTTTCTCCTTCTACGTGTGCTCGACTTGTGACTGTGGCACTTTCAGTTTGAATCCCCCACGATGCCCCGATGGGTGGGAAAATCTGGGTGTTCAAAGTGAAAGTGTGATGCAATCAGGGCTGAGAAAGAGTAAAAATGTTACGTTTGGCACTTTCAGGGAAATTAAATGTAAATTACCACGAGATTTGTCTTGACAGGATCCCTAAAGAGGAGATGCACTTCCAGCCTCTGGAGGACATTGCTGAGAATCTAGAGGAGTCAGGCAGTCACCACCCCAACATGGCCCTCTTCAACCGCCTACTCAACGTGGCCCCCTACCCAACCGGCATCATGGGAGGGGCTCTTCGCCGCACCTCAGCACAACTCCAGAGGCTACGCCACTCCCCCAGCATTGACCAATGCACCAGCGATGATGATGATGACGATGACAGTTGTAAAATAGGTAAAGGTGGTTCTCTGCCATCAGGGCTGGGGCAGGAAACCCAGAGCACGGTGTGCAGTTTCAGAGAGGAGACGAGTGCCAGAACACCTCTGCTGGAGATTCAATTTGGGGCGGAGCAGGAGAGGCAAGGAGGGCACCCTCCCATCAATGAGAAGAAGGAGGTGAGTGGAGAGGAGGGTAAGAGTGATGAAGAGTGGCAGATGAGGGAGGAAAGAGGGAAAGCAGAGAGTGCAAGGGGGACAACCCAAGCTCCTGTGTCCCTGCTTCCTCCTCCACCCCAGTCCTCAAGAGAACCATCCACTCGACCAGCCTCCCGTCACCCCTCTGCCTTCCTGTTTCACCCGGCTGCCCGCTCCAGTCTGGAGCACTGCAGCTCCCAGCCAGCTATCAACCAGAACAGAGCCGTGCCCGCCATTCCCAAACCTCCTTTTGGTGGAAACAAAATGTCCTTCCTCACAGTGCCGTCTTACAACGAACCTCAGCGTTTCCGTAGTGTGAGCATGGGATCAGAGCTCACTGAGTCTTAGGTGGACAATAGCCTGCGATGTTCCCTGTGAACGTTTGACTGTATGAAACCATAATGCTCAATTCAACGCACATTTTCACCAGTGAAATTAGTCATAGATATGAAACTGTGCGTCCGCTTTTCTCAAAAATAGAGACTCTTCAAATTAAAAGATTGTTAAACATGTACTCCCCAGATTCTGTTAAAGAAAGCAATAGCTCCGCATATTTCCAAACATCCTCCTCTGGAGCTGCTCCATTGGCAGAGCTAGGCTGGATGTCTCCCGCTACATTCAGCCTTTGTGCTAAGCTAGGCTAAACATGTCAAAGCTACCTGTGTACTAATGAAATTGTTTCGCAAACTGTGTGTTTAAAGAAAACACATTTTGTGGTTTTCCAGTTATCTGCACTATAGGCCTATTACAGAATATGAATATATCACCTGCTACTACTGAAGTTTGTACTAATATTTTAGCATTAATTAACCAAAGTTTGGACAGAAAATGGTGCTGAAATTATGACAAAAAAGCTGACTTTTCTTTGTTCACTTTTTTTAACTGAATTATTGATTGATTTTTGATTAGTAAAAAATAAATACCCCTGTAAATAAAATGATTTCTAATGCACTGCCTTGTGTGTTTTTAGAAACTTAATCTAAACAAATGTTAAATGAAATAACACATTAAGGACCAAATGAATATTTTTGCAGTATTTCTAATGGAAATGGTATCTTATCTGCAAAAATAAATGTGTAGATATTATACAATGAGGAATGGAGCAGACAATCTGGTGACTGTTGAAAAGCACACGTTTAGTTATAATACAGACAAAAACAGTAGTAATCTATGACACATACCATTTCATTTCATTACATACAATATCACTCCAATACCAACATTGACCAGCAGGGGGTAATAGCAGCAAACCAAATAGTGCACAGACCGTGAAGTCCTCAGTCAAAGACAGAAAATGCACACCTTAATCCACAATCTTGATTTCCATGAGTGGGCTGCACTCCTCCATTTCTCCCCACGGATGGAGGCTCCTACCTGGGCTGCAGCCGGGGGGAGAGCACCCTCTTGGCCTGGGTGGACTGTCTCTGCTTGGACAGGAAAGACTGAGCTGGGCCTGGAGCTCTGGAATCCTTACACAAACTGTGCTGCTGCAGAGCGGAGGACTGCAACAGGCAAGAACAACCATCACCTGTTAGTGGGAACACTGTAAGACTGACATGTAGGAATGTTAACCAGACCGGACGGACACCTGCTGTTGCTAATAATAAGAAGTACTCCTGCTGCTACTATTACTCTACTATAGCCTATCAATATGAGCTGACATTTATATGGAGCCATAGCAGCTCTATGAGTAAACAAATAACATTTTTAAACGTCTAACAAAACGTCGCTGTAAGGAGCGCATGGATAAAACAAGGCCAGGGCTTAACCCCTGTAAGTGGCTTGGTTGTGGGAAACCAGTGAGGGAGAGCGTGAACCTCTGTGTGCAATCTGCCCTCCTGCTAAAGCTCCTCGCTTGTAAAAGAAGAGACTCTGTGTATCACACAAGGCATTTGGCTGTCCACCATCTAACAAAAGCAACACTTTACATGTATCACAAACACAATTAGAGATGTGACAAACACAGATATTGTTTCATCTGCCCAAACATTTGTGGACTACAGCGTTTGATTCACAGTGATTTAGCATGTGCATTTCCTTAAACTATGCAAGACACAGTATATTGTTTGTTTTGAACTGTTGTCCACTTCTGACAAGCGGAACTTAATTGAAATTAATTGAACGTTTTAAGGGACACATTTATAAGGATCTTCTTTCCTCATGTACTCACCATGCTTTGCCAGGCCGTCAGGATCAGTTTCTCCTCTTGTTCCTGCCTGGACCTTGTATCATCACCCTGTGTGTCCTGTGGCAGTCACATGTGACATTTTACCAAATCACAACACAGTGAAGTGAAATGCCCAACACGACAAAAAAATAGTACTTCAGATCATTTAAAGAGTCTAGACAGACAGTAACTCACCTCTGGGGCGGCTGTCGTCATGGGATCAAACAGTCTGGCCTCCTTGTTGCTGGTCATTATTCCAGGTGTATCACAACACCAACCCGAATATAACCAAAGAAATGTTTGCGTGACTGTCCGACTTGTACATCGACAGCCCCCTGACCTGCCCCTTCTGTCTGCAGCTCAATGCTGCTCTTGGCTCGGAGGCCCTGGATTTGTTGTGTGGCCGACAGAACAATATGGAGAGGTGCTGCAGGCTTCAGTGCTCTGGCTCCTCGCCAAAGTCAAAGATGGCATCCTGCTGACTCGGGCACATTCGCTGTGGGACAGTCGACGGGCAGGGGATTAGTAGGTAATCACCAAAACCACAATGCAATTAGCTTGACAATAGATATGGCATATTGTGAAATGTAGTACATAAAGTTGGGTATCTCAGAATCATATTAGCATAGAAACCATGACCTGATGAAGCAATCGAAATGCATTAATGGTGCTCAGAAGAGAATACGAAGGAATCCAACTGACAGTTCGTTCTTCCTGTCAGTTGTGTGATCTCACGCTCTGATGTTTCCACAAAGATCCATGAGTTAGTGTGCGTGTTTACTTGCCTGTTTAACTGAGTCATTACCAGTTTCAGTGACCCAGACATGCTGTAGTTCCCCTAATTATCACTTGACCAGCATCAAAGGCCAGCAGTGTCTGCATATCATACAAGATCAAGCAACAGAGAAAATGTATAGCCACTCGTGGCTAGTTTTGTACAGGAGCTCTCTATTTCCTGTGTCCCAGAGTCAGTTTTCACAAAGGTCGACCCATTCCAGTCTTTGTGCTGGCTTCAGGGGAAATCTGGTTTATGTTTTTGTCATTAAGTGTGAAAACACAAGTGCGGGGGAGGATTTCAAAGAACTGTGTTTGTGTGCGTTTTTCTCTGGAACCAGGAGCACTGAGGTCAGCAGGCAGGCTTACGGAAACCATCTAATGTAAGACTCAGATCCACTCTGCAGTGCCTCACAAATGATCTAACCATATTTACCACATGGTAACGCGTGTTTGCAAGTGCACATGTAGGCTTGCACATTTCAAATGGTACGTATTTGCCGCTGTGTACTTTCAGTTTGTGGAACTTTGTGGAAAAGAAATGTGCTCCTGAAAGGAAAAAAAAAAAAACCCCGAAAGAAACTAAACAGAGAAACAAACATGGGGGAAGAAAAGAAACTTTCACATGCAAGTTTCTTGGAATCTGCCTCATCTGAAACTTGAAAATGTTTACTCTGTTTTGAAAGAGATGCAGATCACAAGGCCACAACAGACTTCCTCCTACTGCTGTAGTTTCTGAGCTGCACTCTCACAGAATGGGCTTACTGCTCATCATATATATATATAGTATATATCATACCCAAACGTCTTGAAGAAATAGATTTTTAGAATAAGCTACTCATACCCATAATAACCAAATGCTGAAATCCAATCTCCAACAGGAAAGGACCGCGAGCAGTCAGACAGGTTGAAAACACGGCGAACGTTTAGCCAGATCATCCAAACCACATTATTTTGAGGTAAAACTGAAAGTGAGCACACCTGAGATGTCAGTGATAACCTCTCATTGTAAAACTGCATCCGTGTAAATCCATTGTAAGTTCAGTGGGCCAAAGTTGAACCAGGAAGTTGGACTTTAAACTGTGAGAGATTACAGCTTCATTTTATTGTTCACCTTTGTTTTCTCTTCCACCTCAAGAGACTAACCGGGGGGGGGTTAGTCTGATCATCTGACTGATTATCATCGCTGAAATTTAAGTGATGTCACCGAAACCTGCGTTAAGTTGATTGTTATTCTTACCAGTGTCCAAAACTACAAATACATGACGGAATTGCATGAAACTGGAATTTCCCTTTAAATAGTCACATTTGGTCAGTGTGACGTTAAGACAAACAGATACTGGTGGATAACAGAGAATACAGCTGCATTCAAAGACAGTTTGAAAAAGATGTCATAAAAATACGGTTTAACAGAATCTCAACACTCTGTGAATGTACTAGAAAAGAGCCATAGATGTTTTATCATGTTTTATGTGTATGATGTGTCATGATGTAGGAGACTGTGACGTGAAAGAGGGCTGTATTGTTAAAAATAGACGCCAGACACCATAGAAACAAACACTGGATGGCCAAAGCACACCAAAACACTCAGATTCCTTAAAGTTGAAAACAAAAGGAATGGAAAATGTACATCTCTGTTAAATACAATGAAAAAACATTTAGCTGTTGTATCTTAAGTTTCCAGAAAAAAAAGTAGAGCAAAGAAACAGTCAGTTTCTCTTGAGGAAAAAACATTTCCTGAAAAGAAACTTCATGTTCACCCATGAAAAAGATAAACTCACACACACACATACATACAGTACACTCACACATGATAACAGGTCATCAACATGATCGCAACAATATTTTTTGCTAAGTGAAATACTGACTCATACGCATTAAAAACCTCGACATTCTGCTAAAAACCCAGGATCTAACATGCTGTTTTTTAATTGAGTAAACACACATGTGACTCTGTTCAGTGTTTATGGCAACAAGTGCAACCCTGTACTTTCACATTTGTTTTTGTCTGGTGTGTGTGTGTGTGCGCGTGTGTGTGTGTGTGTGTGTGTGTGTTTCAGGCACTCCCTGTCTTACACACCCTGCTTCGTGAAGAAGTACTCTCTGTGCTTAAGGACCTGTCTGTCTGGTTCTCTCTGGTCGTGTGTGTGTGTGTGTGTGTATCTGTCTGTCTATCAGCCCTGTCTGTTACAAGCTGGTCCTCTGTCTCTGTCACACACACAAACACACACACACAGTATCCTTTTGGCTGTCTGCTGTACTGACTTTGTTTAAACAAAATCACTTTATCAGTATTGTCTGAACCAGAATGAATCATGTTTGTTAATGGTCTGTCTGACCATTAACAGACAGTTGAGTGTAATGTTATCAAGATAGATGGCAGTAAAAAAGACTTGTTTCTGAGGGCTGGTTAAGAGTGTGTGTGTGTGTGTGTGTCTGAGTATAAAGCAGCCAGCAGATAACATGTTCCCCCATTGCCCTCTTTCACAGAGGAAGTTCGATATTTTGGGACATGCGCTTATCTTGCCGAGATGAGAAGATCGATACCACTCTCCTCCTGGCTGGCGGTATTGATCTCTCGTGTAACTCTCGGCAAGAAAGCAAATATTTCCCAAAATGTCAAACCCCAAAAATTGTCTTCCCCCCCTAAGTTGTCTCACTTTGTTTTTCTCCCTAATTATCAGCACAATATGATAAATATGTCCATACAAGGACTGTTCTTTGCTCTTCACTCTGCTGGCACTAACTCGCAGTTATATAATTCCGAACCAAATTATATTTAACAACAACCGTCTTCTCAGATGTGGTTCCAAAGGATAGATTTTGTAAATCTAATTACACGGGGTCCGTGGTCTAATGCGGGGATATTATTTTTGGCAGCGTGTGAGCTGGGGGGTGGAGGTGAAGAGTCTTTGATATGAAAAGGCACGAAAACCCAGACACGCAGTGTGCTCATTGTAGAATCAGTCCTTAAGGTCTGATTTGTCAAATAAATGCTGGATCCCCCGACAGGTGTCTGTTTTCCGTGTGTTATAAGTGAGTGTTTACACCCGGGTGTCACCGTGCTGTAGACATGCTGGTCTGTTTCACTGGCAGCTGCCACCTGCAGCACCAGCCTCGCCGCTTCCACTGCCCAGCCACACCACTGTTTACGTCTGGGCTGCAGCCCTCAGCAGTGGCCAGCGGCAGCAAAACATGTTTTTCCCTCTGGCCTAGCATCCGAAAAGTGGGCAGACAGCATCTCCACAGACAGACTGCAGGTTATTACCTAAGTCAACCTGAAGATGTTATTATTTCTGAGGGTAAGGTGCAGCAGACTTTAGGGATGGGATGGGACATTAAGATCATTTATTCACAATGTTATGTTTTCATTGCTATGCTACTGGTTCCAGTTATTAAAATGAACTTGATAGTCCAGCTCCAGACTTCTGAATCCAAGCCCACTCTGATAAATTCAGCGATTCAGATGAAGTGAAATAAAATTACAATCAAATCTGATTATCAGGCTAACACATTGTTTTTCTGTGGCACATTTTAGAGAAGCCTTGACTTCAGGGATTTGAGCGCATTGACTTTATTTATTTACACAAATTACTGACTAACTAACTAACACTGGACACTGCTTTCCAAATAGTCTCTGCCGGTCATGTGACTAGAATGTAGTTCTGACAAAAATAAAGCAAACCAAATATTCACAGTGACACCAAATTTTTAATTGTGCATAAATGAAGTGAAATCAAAAGCTGCCTCACAGATCAGTGACAAATTAAAGGAATAGTTTGACATTTCCTATTTGCTTTCTTGCTGAGAGTTAGATTAGAACATCGGTACCACTCTCATGTCTATACAACTGTGTGATAACGGCCTATCTGACAGTGTAATGCTATCAAGATAGAGGACCGTACAAAGACATATTTCCTTATTGCCAGGACTAACAAGACAAGCTAACCGGCTCCTGGCTGGAGCTTTACTGCACAGACATGAGAGGGGTATCAATCCTCTCAGCTCACTCTCGGCAAGACAGTAAATTCGGCTATTTCCCAAAATGTCGAACTATTCCTTTAAAGAAAACATCAGCCTGAAGTGTCTTACTTTTACACTCAATCCATTCAGTGACCTTCCATGCCGTGTATGAAAGCATCTGTGTTCATTATGCTTTGGGGTTTTTATTTTAACTGTCCTCCTGTCTGTATATGATAGTCATCAGTATTGCAAAGTGCCCAGAATTTATAGTTAAAGCGGTAAATGTGCACAACAACATGGCATGGCCCTGTAAAAAAGAACACGTTGAGAAATCCAGCAGCTGCAGGGTTACACATCTGCACTGAGAACAGATGGAGAGGGGAGGGGAGGAGGTGGGACAGCAAACAAGTGTACTAGAGGGCTGAGGGCCCCACTCCCCGTCCTGACCTCCTCCTCCTTTTATTCCTTCTGTCTTGCCTGCTCCCATGTCACCCCTGGGCTCCCTGATGGATGCTGACAGTAACGGCTGCCCTCTGTCCCCAAACCCATCACCCCCACCCATCCACAGCTCTCCCCCCGCCCCCCCTCGGCCGCGCGCCTGCCCGTTCAGCGCTGACCACTGTGACCTCGCTTTGGAAGTTGTCGTCCTGCGGCTCCACTCGGAGCTTCTCGAGGGGCAAAATGTCTGAGCCTGGCTGTCAAAAGCACATCCGGCACGGGATCCGCCACCCATCCATGACTATTACTCTCTGGTGGACAGTTGTGTTTCCCAACGCCACAGGCAAATCGCTGCATGTCTCCAAAAAAGCCAAAATGGAGTTTTGCTGCATGTATCAATACTTGTCCCGTGACTCGACTGAAATGAACCATAAGGAATGATTTATTCGATGATTCAGCTCGACACCTGTGTTAAGAAAACAGTTACACAATATATCACACGTAAAATTAATGTGTCAATCACTTCTTTTAAACTAGGGTGTGGCATTGTCTACAAAACACGCACACACACACACACCCACACGTACGCGCGCACACATACACACACTCCGTCCCACTTCCTGTTGTGCAATTTTCATAAACTACCGATGAGAAGACTGAACTTGTTGGACTGGATGGGAGATGGCAGGTAATCAGCACAGAAGCCGGCATCTAAAAGTGGGCCAATCCTACACACACAAACACACACACACTCCACGCTGACATGGGTCAGTAATGATGAAGTAAACTTTATAAAATTGCAGATGAGAGGAGGAGAAAGTGGAGGATGTCATCTATTGGTGGGGACATGTATTATTCATACTGTCAGCAGAGACATTGGTGAAGTCACAGGAGTGTAAGTAATAGCGTGTGTCACATAAATCAAGGCAATGATGACCTCATTTTAACGCATAACTCCCACTCCGCCCACACACTCTTTAAGGAGCTCCAGATGCATGATGGTTTACGCACACACACACACACACACACACACACCGTAAAAACATGTGTATGCTTGTGTTTGTCTTCTGCTTTTGTCCCTCTGTGTATAACCAGAATAAACAAGTAAATAATAATACAGATGTATTATGCAAATACAGGACGTGACTTTTTGCACTTTTTAACACTAGAATTACACCAGAGCAATATTTGCCTCGCTCTCTGTCCCATGCACGCCCACACATTGCAGTCTTGTGCCTGTACAGTGAATATGGTACGGCTACAGCCAGCAGCCAGTTAGCGTAGCACAAAGACTGGAAACAAGGAGAAACAGCTAGCCTGGTTCTGTCCAAAGGAAGAAAAAAAACACCCCTGCCTACCAGCAGCTCTTACGCTCACGGATTAACACGTTCTTCCTGACTATTCACTCTTGGTCGGCAAAAGAAAACTCCCATAAAGCCACAACATGTCACATGTCACATCACAAGTGAGCAGGTGCTGGTACAGTAGGTGGATTTTTTTATATTTCCTAAAATGTTGAACTATTGATAAGCACAGGAGTATTATCACCCAAACTTACTTTACTGTAAGCATCAAATGTAAAATTACACCTCCTTCAGAAAAATGACCCCTGAAACTAATATATGATCAGATATTACATTATTATATAGTTAATACATATGCATTGATGGTAGAGAGATGTGGCTAATTTGAAATACTTTACAGTACGGTAGTTTTATCCAGTGGTTCACAAAAGGGGCCAACGTCTTCCAAAGGGCCACAAGATAAATATGATAAATAATTAATGGGGTAGGAGGGAAGAAAAAACAAGGTTCTACATAAATCTGTACTCATTTTTAGACGTCTCTCTAATGCTTATTGGATAAGTTTCCCTCTTTGATAAACTTACTTTATTGGCTTAACCTATCTCCATCTTGAACGTTACTGGTAACTGCATCTGTCAGATAAATATAGTGGTAACAAAATATAAAGCAACAAAAAATAAAGTACAAGCACCTTAAAATACCTGAGTACAGTACTTGCACACAGTCACATACACGCACACTGCACACTGTTTTCTGCTGTTATCTGACAGCTCATGCAGGTGTTGTACCTGGCAGCGAAGCCAAGCACCCGTCGGACTACCACCACACCTGGCTGGAACCGCAGACAACCACATGGCAATAAACTCACACACACACACACACACACACACACACCTACACACACACACACACACACACACAGAGAGACATGAGTGTACATGGCAAAACACACACACCCTCACACCATCACACACTCGCTCGTAGCCAATGATCAGAAGATAACTGAGGTACAAGTCATTCCCATTGTCAAAACACAGACACAACAGACAGACAGACAGTGAGGCAGCAAGAAAGACAGACGCTCTCATCTCAAGTAAATATCAAACTGACTGTAGTGTGCTCCCTCCTTCCCAAGAAGAAAAAACCCTTTTCAAATTGTGAGCTTCATTTTCCATGGCCTCCGAGCCACACACAAACACAACGAATCATACAAACTACAGACGTGTCTGGCCTTCCCTGTGGTGAAGGACTTAAAATACACTCAGCAGCCATTAAACCTGTTTCCTTTTCAGCTGCACAAAGCAATATGTCTTGCGATCACAAATATTTCTTTCAGATATTTCAAAATCTCTCTACTCCGTGTTTCTGAGAGGCAGCGGGACATGCTGTCTCCTGATTCCTCGCCTCGGGCCAACCTGAATCCAGGACGGGATGTCAATAATTTCCCAAGCCTTTATTTTCCGCCTCCGTTTGTGGCAGCTCCTGTCTTGTCTTGCTGCCTGTTGTTTTGCAGCTCAGGAGCCTTGAGAGGTGATCTCATCTGCACCTAGCTCCTCAACCCCCGCTCCCAAAACAACATTGTATTTATCTGACCAAAATAGCTACCTCAGGCTGGAAAAACCCTAGTCAAGACAAACAGAAATAGGCCAAGAGTTTCCAAGGAAGCCAGTCTGGACCGGAGGTGATGCTTTTAAGTGACAGCCACGGGGGCAACAGAACAAGACTCTGCATTTACTGCTGTAAGGTGATGGTTAGAAGCAGATATAATAAAAGCTCTTATTACTCTAATAACAATAGACGTACACCTATACAGTGTCATACAAGCGAGAAAAACAGAACAATTTGAGCTTCAGATAAGTAGCATTTGATGGAGGGCTGGTGTATTTGATTGACGCTAATTATACAGATGTTTCTATTTCATGTGCATCCCTGTAATGGGACGCTTACTGACAGTGTTATGATTTGTAACACTGACTAAAGGCTGTTAATCCAAACTACAAATTATAATCAGTATTTCGGATATTATGTTAAGGATCGCTAGTCCAGTCATTTGTGTTCATTTAGCCCAAATTCACAAATTTGTACAACATACTACACTCGCTATCTTCAGACCTTTGATTCAGACCTCTGTTTTAGGGGTTGACCCCTGAAAAGTCATGACAGTTAGTCACATGGTTTGACTTTTTTTTAAAATTAATTATGAGGCTGTAATCAAAATGATCTTCATTGTCAAAGAGCCCTGATCATTTTGAAAACTTTTATGGGAAATTCATCTATATTTGAGGCTAATTTGAGACTATCAGAGGCAGATAAATGGAGGTTTTTGACCTGGGACTGAAATGCTTAACAGGAAAAAAAAAGGGGAGAATGTATTTGCGGACAGGAATAGTTTGGCAAGTCTTGTCATCGCTGCAAGGTTATCAGGCAGCCAGCAAAAACCTCAGGAAGCCGCTGCTTCACAGCAACTTACTTTTTTAACACTCTGGTTTTTGTATGGATGAAATGATGGAGATATGACACATTAGTTAATGAGCTGTAAAGGTGCCGATAGGCGGATTTTGTAACACTTGGACGGAGCCAGACTGGCTGTTTCCAGTCTTTATGCTAAGCTAAGCTAACTGGCTGCTGGCTGTAGCTTTATATTTAACAGAAAGACACAAGAGTGATAATGAGCTCCTCCAGCAAAATGTCCCACTACACTGCCTTAGAATCTCCTTGTATTTTAACTTTGAATCTAAAGCAAGTCGATTATCTGATCAGCTGCTATATTAGCTTTCTGTCAGTGTGTTTTGGACTCAGTAAACCCACAGATGCCACACTTTCAGTCTGAGTGGCTTTGCTAACTCGCTCTGGACGACCAGTGAGATAATTTGGGCTGTCTGCCCTCAAGTAGAGACTGCAGACACACACGTGAGCAAACAGACACACCGCAACATTCACACAGACAGACAAACATTGACCCTGCTTCTCTACTCTGCCAAAGGAAGAGGAGGGGTTGGAGAAGAAAAAAACTCCCCCGAAGAATTAAAAACACATTCCACTTCCCGTAAAGCCGGGAGACGGAGCAGTGAGTCACTGGAGCAGCTTGAAACGGGTCCCTTTTAGTTTCAGACTTTGAAGGTCTACACGTGGAGCTTTTAGCCTCCGTGGGTCCTCTCAGTCCACTGTTGTGGATGGTGCTGCCCTCCTTCCTTCATGGCACCCCCTGACATTTGTTCAGTCCCCCTGACATTTGTTCAGTCCCTACTAAAACAACATTCACTCATTCACTTACTGGCACATGACGGGCTCGTCTGAAAGTGATCTGTCACTCATCTCCTCAGTTCAACCGCAGGTCAGATAGGTCCTAACATGATTCATGATCTCAATAAGCCTTCTTATCAATGTTGACACAGTTTTGCCAAATACCTATTTTTTTCTTCTTCTTAATGGTCAGTACATCTAAACATTTAACGCTCAAAATGACACACATCACCACGCATAATGTATACTCCCATCAAGAAAACCACACATTTAATCACACAAGAGTGTGTACAATAGACCTCCGTCGTGTTTCTTTCCCCCCCCACAATGATGCCAGGAAAACTGTAAAGTCAAATTGCAAAACACCATCATTATGGGAATAAAACCCTCCTTCTCTCTTTCTTTTCATCTTTCCACCTCCTCCCATCAGTCCAGACAGAGGCCCCTCGAAAAGCAGACTGAAACCCCCGAAATGATGGTGGTTTTCCATTTGGTTCGCCGGCAGCATCCTGAGTCACAAGACAGCGGGTCCCAGTCCAATTACACACACACTGACAGCTTAACTGACTCCACTGAGGAGGAGTCCATGGTATCTGTTCTCTACCAACTCCCCTGCTGGTGGGACTGACTCACACACTGAGGTTCAGGTGGACCAGATATCAGTCGAATCTGTTCACACTCAACAGGCGGCCTGATTAATGGCAGATCACATGATTTGGACCAGCTGTCTCAGGGCTTTTGTTCTAGCTGTTGTTGTTAAGTTGTCGTCTGGTCCTTCATTTTCTTTATCTTCTAGTTCATGTCATCTTAAGGTGTCTAAACTTGACAGCCAGGTGAAAATTAGAAGGAGCATTCACATTAGATTTCCCTCTATTATTACCCCGAAGGAGAAGGCTGGTGGTAGTCGATGTGCTTCTTTTATGCTTTTAGTCTATAATTTTAGTCTTGTCTGCAAACCTCTGCAAACGTCTGTCTTTAATCTTTAAAAAATAAAAGATGTTTAAAAACATCTTTAAAAACAGGTCACAAATATATATTTTAATAAAAGGCTCAAATATCTTGTAGTTTTTAGCAAATGTTAATCAAACAGGAGGAAATAGTGCAGTAGGCACTATTTTCAGCAGCGGATTGATACACATGCTCTAGTGGTGGTGCATCGATATGTTTTTAATAGTTTTTGGACAAAATGCTTGTTAGTAGAATAAATTAATTGTTGGTTTTGGTATTTCCATGGGATGTATTGACAATTAGAAAAATATACAATGTTACCAGACTTCTTCTTTGAAAGGGTAGATTTTGGAGCATGGCTGCTGACCAGTGTGTGTTCTTGAAAATAACATAAACTATAATCACTTGGTAAAACGGCTACAAAACAAAATGTTAAAATATGAACACATTTGCATGACATAAATGGTTCACGCAGTCATGGTCTTGAGTCATCAGAGGAGCGTGTTCAGGTCACTCACACACACACACACACACACACAAATGCATGGATGTTAATATGCACACACATGCATACAGACATATACACACTCTCTTTACTCTCTCGCAAACACACTCACATAAAGCCTTCCTCATTGCCCTGGCTGCGCACCCAGGGTGACAGTAGTGACTCAGAACGAGTCATACACACACACACACACGCGCGCACACACACACACACACACACACACACAGACATCACAAAATCTCACACGCAAACACTTGCCAAAATGCAGCAAACTTTATTGTTTGCAGTCCTCTGAGCTCCTGTAGATGCGAGCCGATCACGGTGAGTGCTGTTATATTTAAGCTGAGGGTTAAATAAGATGGACTTCTACAAGAAGAAAAGGCCGTTTTCTGACCTCTCTTCATACAGGAAGGTGGGTGAGCTCATGACAAGTGACCTTGTGATCTGTCATCATGTGGTCAGATACCAGATACCTCTTTTTATCATCTACAGTTGTCCTTGTGTTGAAAAATGAATCAATCACATGCAACTGACACTATGATCCATAAGGAGGAGCCATAAAAGTGACAACATTGAAGCAAAAGTTTGTATTTCTCAGTACTGAAGGGCACCGGCGCTAAGTCTGTCTTTGATGGTGGATTAGGGATTAGTATTTAAATATTGTTGTTGTCACATCAGGATGAATCTATATTAGGCGACGCAGCCTAAAACAAGTGTTATACAAGATTTTCAAGCAACTGATTACAAGGTCAACAATAATGAGATCCATACCACATGTGCAGTGGCAGGTGGACATCCTTTCACTCAACAGCCAGATATAAAATAAGATTCAAGTTTGCCACCAGAGCACAGTTGTTGTTTAAATGTAGGTTGTAGATGCCTTGAAGGGACAGAGGAGAAGGGATTTTGGCTGAGTTTTCCATCCACCCCCCCATCCTCGTGTAGAACCATTAATCAGAGGCAATATGAAGTCATCGCTCCCTCATGGGATTTTACTGCCTGTAAAAATAAACCTTACATGGCTCATGAGCAGAGTTGCTAACACTGATATCACGAACTAACAAGCTTTGGCTTGTCGTGCATTCTTCTTTTCTGGGGGTGAAATTTAGTTTCAAGAATAATGTTGCTGCTGCAGTTTTCGTGAGGTTTAACGCTAATAAAATGTGATGACTGGAAATATTAGGACTCAATCAGTGGGTCGGGGGAAATGTCTGATCTTGAGGGGAGCTTCATGTTTCCCATGAAGAGGGAGGAATGAACTCCCTGAATACAGGCTCAGACTGGAGAGGAGAGGAGAGGAGAGGAGAGGAGAGGAGAG